>CATIWR010387560.1:0-34352 GCA_949677035.1 Omphalea diandra
TATATAGCATGCTATGAGTTGTGTGTGATGTGCTTAAAATTAGTGTAATTATCTTAACCTATATTTACGAGTTTCCAATTGTGTTTTTGAAAACAAAGGCTAAGGCATATATTGTGTGTATTTCCAAAATGGAAATAAAAGTCTTATTGTGAAGTCTTGTGAATTTATCTTACTCATTTAAGCATGTGTGAAAGAGAAATATTGGAGGACTGACAAAGAAAATAGTGTATTGATCACATGTGAGTGTTATTTTCTTACTACACTGTCATATCGGAATCCAGATCGGTTAAGTTGTCAATATTTGTAACTATGGATTGGTACTATGTCAATAAGGGGCATAATTACTGTCATGATCCGATATTGATAATTTAATGTGGACAAGATTATATTTAAGGTGTCATTTTATCAATAAATTATATTTTTTCTAAAATTTTGTGGCCACATTTGAGTTTAAAGTATTCAGTCCGAGTGTCGTTTTCAAAAATATTTTCATAAAAACGCCATAATTAATATTGCCTAAGTGAGAGAATGTAAGAATTTTTATGTGGGCTAATATTAATTATTGGTTTGTTTTAAGTTTTATAAAACGAACTAAATAATATAGTTTATTAATTAGACATAAGCTCAATTAAAATAGTGATCAAATAAGTTATAGGCTCATGACATATTTAGCGGACCAATATGGAAAACGGTCTGTGTAGACTTATTTTAACATGAACCTGTGATGGGTAGGCCTATTAAAATTTATTATAAATAGGCTAAATCTTTTCTCCTACCTTCATAACTCTAACCTTAATTACTACACCTATTGTAGTCGTCTTGTGAGAAGGTCAAGGAAAGGAAGACTTAGCTCTTGTATTCAGTTCTTCTAATTTGTTTCTTAGTCTTTAACTTCAGTGGTAGTAATTATGACTCACAACAATCTCGGATTTATTGTACAAACAGGTACGCAATTTATTTCTACTTAACTGTTGAATGGTATTCTAAATTCATATACTAGATCCTAAATTTTTACATTAAGGAGCAAAATTATGACCTTAGCAACCTTAAACGTCCGTCGATTGTTCATAATAAGCTAATGACATAATTCTAATGAAGAAACAGTGTGTTTTCTTGTGGTTCATTCGTGAAGTGAATTACCAAGTTTTCTTCTTTTCGAAGGATCTTATCATAACTTAAATTTCTAAGATACATAAAAGGTGAGACTTTACTTGTCTATTCTAACTTTCTCTTATCACATATCTCTTCATTATTAGATCTTCTTTTATGATATACATAAAAAATAATTTTTCATTTTTCATTTTTAATTTCTAACTTCTTTTTAAATAGAAAACTTCTATGTAAAATGTTCAAATTTTACCTAATTCATTTTGCTTTTAAAATTAAGACTTTAAGATTCACAATAGTTAATGACAATACAATATAAATGAAAATAAAAATTTTCTCTTAAGAAATTAATATGCTATAATAAGTATGACTCATTAAACTATTAAGAATCATCTTCGTTACCAAATACTATATAAGCAAAAATAAAGCTTGTAAAATTTTTAGAAAAGCTGATATGTCATGATTATAATGATTTGCTAAAACTCTCAATTTCGATATAAATAGATGGATTTGGTTGGTTCCACCTCAAATTCCATTGATCAAATAAAAGATTTAGGGCAATAAGATAACCAGTGGCTACGCCTATTATCGTGGTGTTTGAGGAAATTTAATACATGAAGATAAAGAGAACAAAAAAAAAAGGCGGGGGAAAAGAGTTGTCCAATGCTATGCTTCTACCTTAAACCCTCTTTCTTATGAAGTAGGCAATTGCTATGATCATATTCTCATCATAGAACTCTCATCATTATGTAAAACTATGTACTCACTTACTCTAGCTTCCAAAAAAAAAAAATGTACTCACTCTATTTTACATCAAGAGATAAAATAATTTAAGCATATTATCACTCTTTCCTCTTGCATAATTAGAAAAATTTTTAGATATTTTTTCTCTTTAGATCATTTTTAATTACATAATATGAGATAAGTTTGAGTATGTAATATATTATATTTTAATCAATATTTTTAAAATTAGATTAAAAATTGAATTGCTCGATTATTCAGTTTTCAGTTCTATCAATCCAACCAATTTGGTTTAATAAGTCATAAAAAAAACATTTAAAATTAAAAAAGTAGAATATGATAAAGTAATAAAAATATTCTGAATATTTAAATTTTGAGTGAAATAGTGTAATTTAAAAAATTTTAATTTTTTATAAAATAGTTTTCGGTTAAGTTGGTTTAACATGATTTCTAATTTTGATTGATTTTCGATTTTGATCAATCTTTTAAATTTTAATTACTTTTATATTTAATTAAATTTAAATTATTAATCAATTTCTACTTTATCAGTTTAATTGACTAGTCCGATTCAATTCTAAAAACACTAATTTTAACTTAAAACTTATAATGCAAGTTTAACATTGCTTTTGCATATGTATATGCAGAGTTGAGGCATTTAAGCGCACAAAATGGAAAAAGTTTTTTGTTTTTCCACCCTTTCTAAAGGAATAATTATTTAATCATTTTCATTTTTTCTTTTATTTCACTAGAAGTAATAAGTTGAGTTAAAATTATGGACTACATATAAGATAACCTCTTATATTAATAGTTCTGAATAAATTGATAAACTCTCTCATCACAATAATGAATATAGAGAATCAAATCTAAATCCCCAAACTATGCCTGATTAGCATCTTAGGTTCTTCACACAGCTGCCCAACTGTGAAGCAAACTGCCAAACTCCCTCCAACTAAAATTCCTAGCTCGATAAATCCCTTTTATTTTTTTATTTTTTTTTATTTTTTTGAAAAGGATAAATCCTAATTCATTTGACATATGTTCGCATCAAGGGATAGGTAATGGGCTTATGTCATCCTCGCGGCGTCGTGACTGCGCTGGATGTGATTCCACTTATTACACCAACCACTAGCAAGGGGTAGACAATTTCTTTTTCCATCCTAATAATATATAGGATTAAATACGTTGATCCTTAGGTTTTGTCATATTATATTACTTAATCCTTTAATTTTTAAAATTATACTGAAATATATATTTTTTTATTTCATTAAATTACTGTCAACAATTTTAATTTTAATTTTTAAACATAAAATACTAAAATCATCTAGGTTTGACTAAAATATTTACTTCATCCCCATATTTCAGAAAATATAGTAACATCACCCTCTATTTTTGCACAATTAAATCATAGGTCCTTCCATCAACTTTCATGATTTTTTCTTTCAATCTAAAATGAAATGTCATAAATGCCCTTCTTCACCACTTCAATTCTCCTTCACGACTTCTTCAGCCAGTTCATTGCCTCCAGCCCTATTCCTAGGAGTCAGTGCTATTTGGTGAAATTTAAAAAATAATTGATCAAATCAAATTAGTTTGATTTAAATATATTTTTAGTTTGGTTTAATTTTTTTTAAAAATTTTAATTAATTCAGTTTGGTTTGATTTTTAAAAAATTTAGTTGAACCAAATTTAAAATTAAATAAAATTAGATTGAATCTATATCAATATTATTTATATTTATTTCTGTGCATGGTGTAAGATGAAATTCAGTGCAATGAGTATTGGTGAGGACGAGATTAGGACATTAATCAATGTTTTTTTTTTTTTTGTTAGTTTTGTGACTGTGGTTGTGGTAGTAGAGATGGCATTGTAGAAAATGAAAATTAAAATGAAAATAATGAATAATAGACTTTTTATAATAATTTAATGAAAATTTTAATAAAATGACACTTTATAATAATTTAATGAAAATTTTAATAAAATGACACTTAATCTAACTACAATAAAAGAAAAAATATTTTAATATAATTTTTGAAAATAAAGGACAAAATAGTATAATATGGCAAAATTTGAGGGGTCAAAGTAGTTAACATGATAAAAGGGCCAGTACCACTTTTACCAGCTTAATTACCCATATTCCACTTAGCCAATAACATGATCTCATCATTGCCAATCTTGTATTATAAATAGGTGCTAAATGATAGCTTATAACTTCAAAACACAATTCTTCAAAAAAAAAAAAAACTTCAAAACACAAACCACAGGTCATTGCTCTTCCATAGTTCAGCAACAAACTCAACTAAGGCCATGGACACTACTCTTAGATACCCTTTTCAATTGCTTTCAGTGTTGTTTTTACTAATTTCCTCATTTCATGTCTCTGCAAGTCAATTTAAGATCCCAAGGCTTCGGGCACTTAGGAGACATAGCCATGGTGAAGCACTCCAAAGTACCAAAAACTCCGAATCTGCTTCAAATGATTTTGTGACATTTTTCTACCCACAGACACTGGATCACTTCAACTATAGGCCTGAAAGCTATACCACTTTCAAACAAAGATATATGGTCAATTTTAAGTATTGGAGTGGTCCAAACACTAGTGCACCAATATTGGTGTTCTTTGGTGCGGAAGAGAATTTAGATGATGATATTGTTCCTATTGGCTTCCTTACTGATAATGCTTCTCATTTCAAGGCTCTACTTCTATATATAGAGGTAAGAACATTCCTCAACGTACTTAATCCATCTTTTTTTTTTTTTTTTCCATTTCACTTATATTTCAGATATCTTGTTAATTCGATACGCCACATCTTATTATTAAGAGTTCTATTATTCTGACAGCATCGTTACTATGGAAAATCGATGCCATTTGGATCAAGCAAAGAAGCATCAAGAAATGCGAGTTCTCTTGGTTATTTGAACTCAGCTCAAGCCATGGCAGATTATGCTGCCATTATTATGCACGTCAAAAGAAAATTTTCTGCAAACAGTTCTCCGGTAATTGTGATTGGTGGATCCTATGGTGGAAGTAAGAGATTACAAACCTTTCATTCTCTTAAATCAGTAGTACATTAGTTAGCAAGCGAGTTTACCTTTCATGTCGTTAATCAGATGTTTATTTATGGGACTAAATGGATAGATTTATTACAACCCACAGAAATGCTAACTTTTTAATATATACCATCTGACCCATTCTAAAAAAGTGACGTGACCCTTTTTATACCTTCTTTTTTTTTATTAACTTTTGTTTGCTGATGCCTCAGTGCTAGCTTCCTGGTTTAGGCTAAAGTATCCCCATGTTGCCCTTGGTGCTCTAGCTTCATCAGCTCCAATTCTTTATTTTGATGATATTGCTCCAAGAAAAGGTTACTATTCTATTGTGGCCAAGGATTTTAAAGTAAGAGAATATATCTTTAATTATTTGGTTTCTTTATACATTATTATGTAATTAATTAATTATAGAATATGTCCATGGATGGTGCAGGAAGCTAGTAGGAGTTGCTACCGAACTATAAGCAAATCATGGGCTGAAATTGAAAAAGTAGCTTCAAAGCCAAATGGTCTTAAAATCCTCAGCAAGAAATTCAAGACTTGCAAGTAATAATAACAGAACTCCTATACTAAATATGTATACATGTAAGTCCAAAAATCATAGATTAATATTTACTGATTAGTTAATTTTTCTTTTTATTTTTTTTATTTTTGGGTTTAGTCCATTGAAGAGAACTTTTGAGCTCAAGGACTACTTAGATTCATTATATTCTGAAGTAGCTCAATTTAATGATCCACCTAGCTATCCAGTTACCATTGTGTGTGGTGGAATTGATGGAGCACCAAAAGGAACTGATATTCTTGGGAAAATTTTTGCTGGTGTTGTTGCTTATATGGGAAATAAATCATGCTATGATATGAATGAACTCAATAGCGACCCTACTGATGAAACGACTGTTGCATGGAGATGGCAGGTAATCAATCAATATATATCTATATATATAAATATAATTTAATTGTAGTTTCAAATTCATTATTCAATGAGGATTTTTTTTGACAAGTGAAAATATAAATGTATTTTTATTTTTTATGTGGCACGTAATTTAAAAACTAAGTATTTAGTTAACCTAAATAAAATATAAAAAGTCTAATAATATAAGAAATTTTTCACATAAAAATAATTTAAGAAGAGTTTAATAATATAAAAAGTTATTTACATAAAAATAATTTAAAATTTTAACAATATAGGAAATTCTTTATATTCATAATAATCAATATTTAATTTCCTGTAGGATAAATTATAAATTTGATGTTTGAACTTTGTAATTATTTCTATTTTAGTGTTTAGACATTTTTTTCATTCAATCAAGTATTTGAATTGATAAAATCATTTTCGATGTGGTGTTTTTCTCTAATCTAAACGATCAGTAACTGCCACATGAAAATCCATATGATCTAGTGTCAAATTTTATACATTATTTCAACTAATTATGTATGGGTACATAATTTCTTCACTCTAAATACAAAATTTTATTTTTTTTACTTTTATATATATTTGAACAAATTTTATTTTTATCACTATAAAATTTATTCAAATGTATACAAAAAGTAAATAATAAAAAGAACAAATTATGCATTTAAAGTGAAAAAATTTTGTATTCAAACTTTAGATACATAATTAGTTGAAATAATATACAGAATCTAGTATCAGGTTAAATGAATATAACGAAGTTACAGTTTTACTCGTTCAGATCAGAGAAAGTACCACATTAAAAATAATTTTATCAATTCATACACTTGATTAAATAAAAAATTGTCTAAACACCAAAATAGAAAAAATTAAAAAGTTCAGACACCAAATTTGTAATTTACTTTTTCTTATATGTAAGAAAATTTTTTTAAAAATAGAAAGATTAAAAAATAATAAAAAATGGAACTACAAATTTGTATATTTTTGTGTCAAAAACATAATAATATTATTATTATTAGAATTTATTATACTGGTTTAATTATTATTTTATTTACTTGACAATAATTTTTATAAAATAGTAATATGTTATAAAATAATAATTAAATTTACTTATTTATATATTAATTTTTAATCATTTAACTAACTAATTAATTGTTTAATAAAAATAAATCTTAAATTTATTTAAAATTTGTTATTATAATAATATAATTAACTTAATTAAAATAAAAATTAACTATTTTTAATTAATTAGATGAAACCCAAAAATTCACTTGGACCCATCTTGAGATTCTTTAGGTCTAGCATAGATAAACCAGTTCAAAATTGAAATGTATTAGGCGCAGTTCATGAACCTCTATTGCCATATCAACAAAAATAAATAAATAGTGTCATGAGTTAATAAGGTGTAGTATTTTCCTCTACTCGGCTCGATTATCAATATTAAAAGTTTAGTAAACTTGTTTTGATTTCTTATAAACTCAAATGATAGCTGGGATTTATAAAATATTTTTATATATGAAAGGAAAGCGGTTTATATCACCAAATCAGCCATGACTAATTTATGTAGTCTGTCTCCATTGAATAGTGGATAGTATAATCAGATAGTCGGTCTATCCTGTGTGCAGACATGCAGTGAGTTGGTGATGCCCATAGGCCATGATAGAAACACTATGTTCCCACCGGCACCTTTCAACTTGAATAGCTACATCAAGGAGTGCAAGACCTTGTTCGGTGTCCTACCCCAGCCTCACTGGGTCACTACTTACTATGGAGGCCATGTATAAGCTAATATAAGCATTTTCCAATTACGTACTCTTATCAGTCCACTTTAGTTAATCTTAAAGCTGCTGACAAATACTTTCAACAACTATACGTGGCAGGATTTAAAATTGATTCTGCATAGATTTGCTAGCAACATTATCTTCTCAAATGGACTGAAGGATCCTTATAGCAGTGGAGGGTAAACAAAAGTTTCATGTTCATTAGATTGTCACTTACCCTATTTCTTACAGAATTAAGTTGATTTAATAATTTGGTGTCCATCTTTGGGTGCAGGGTATTGGACAACATATCAGATAGTGTTGTTGCAATTTCTACTGTTAATGGTACTATCATCTCACTTATCATCATATAAAAACACATAAGATGAACAAGAAATAAAGACAAATGGAAGCATGTCACTGATTGGGAATAATTTGAGACTAGACTGATGGGTTAATTAGTACGATACTCGACACTTTGGTTTATTAAAAAATTGATATAAATACTCTTAATTCTCAAATGGTCTCATATTTATTCTCAGGTTAAGTATACGGAGCAAACATAATATATAAATACTTGTTAGTGTCAAGTTAAGACCACTGTCATCTTGTTAGTGACTACAATTGTAAAAAATAATTTAAATAGGCTAATGTTTAGTGGAATCATCATATATATGTATGCAGGATCTCATTGCTTGGATATACAGAGAGCAAAAACAAGTGATCCAAATTGGTTAGTGATGCAAAGAAAGACTGAGGTTGAGATAATCCAAGGCTGGATTTCCGAGTACTACACAGATCTTCTTCAGCTCAAAGATCTAACTAGTTATAACGCTTGATATATATATATATATATTTCATAGTCCAATAGCCTGGCCTAATTCACTGCATGTATGTTTCAATTATCCTATATGATAAAAAGTTTCAAAACATCTTTTTTCTAGCATTTAAAGTAAGGATATTCTCTAATCAGCTCATATATTAATTAATACTAAATCTTTTTTCATATCATCTTAAAGGCACATTTCTACGTACATTTCGTATATTTAAAAATGTTTATTATTTTAGCTATAGGTTCAAAAATCCAACTCATAAACTAAACTAAATTTTTCAAAAATTTTATTACATTATGTGAGACAAACACCCAAAATTTGAGACAGGAACGCAAACAATAATACTTAATAATAAAAATTATTTCATTTCTTTGTTTATATTATTTTATCTCTAATCAAAGATGTGTACATTTTCATGCACAAACCCTAGAAGTCATAAATAGGAGCAGCATATATAAAAGATAAAGAGCACAATGACTGGAATGTATATACTATGTAGTGCATGCCAGCCATTAAAGACCACTTTTATCATGTTGGTAGCCCATTAAGGGTCAAATATCCAATATCCAGTGTCTCCAGTGGAGGGTTCTACTAAAATAGTTCTTTCTTTAATATTCTTCTTTCAATTATGGGAAGCATATGAACTTCCAATGTGAAAAGCTGCATAGCTAGAAAATAAGAACCCAAAAGAAATTTAAAGTGGACTTTTGCAGAAATGATTGTAGATGGGACTATATGTAGTCTACTTAATAGAATTTTCAAAGTTTGATCATGAAAAAACAGATGTATATATGCATATATAGTGGTTGTTGTTGGTGCTTTGGCCTACAAAGGGCACTGCAATAGTGCATTTGCTGGTGTGGCCATTTGTTATACTATATTTTTTTTTATAATTGGAGACTAATGCATTGGTTCTTTACTTTCGAGTCAATGGATCACATCAGGTTAACGGAACCCGAGGTTCTAGAGACCCATCATTAGGTTACAAATGTATGAAGCAAGTTTTATATAATTGAAAATGATTCAGATATGCAGCCCTGAATGCCTACGAGCTCGGCTTTGCAAAAATTCTTGCTTAGCCGATCATGTTTAGTGCACCAAATTTCACTTTGCAAAGTAAAATGAGTCGAACCTCAAACCTTTTATTAAATAAAACTTTGGTTCTATGCATCTAAGTTAAACATTTAGTTAAATAAAACTTGGTTGCATACTCGTATGTTTTTATTGTCTAAAGTTCAAATTTACTATAAGAATATTATTTCGAATTCAACTTATTTAAAATTGGATTTGAATCATTTTTTCAAGTCAAATTAGAGACTGTTATATCTATTTTCTAGACAAATTTTAAAAGATATACATACTTAAGTATATTGAAGTCAACTACAACTTCATAAATACATTAGTTTATATTAAGTTTGTTTTATTGTTTCATTTTGAAAAAATATTTCAAATTTTGTTCAGCTTTTGATGTTATAATATTGATGACAATTATATATGTAATCTTTTCTCTATTTCTTCTGAGTATTCATCTTGAGTTTATATTGGAGAGGTCATCAAAGGTTTTAACTACTGGTGGCAACTCATTTTCTTTTCTTTTCCTTTTCTATCTATATCTTCTATATTTGTGTTTATTGTTATTGTGCGTTTTGGCCAAATGCCCTTCACAAAGACTAGACTTTCTTCTACCCTTTGTGGATTGACCTTTTTGCAGGATCTAGGGATTTGTCCTTTGTTCTCGAGCAATTGTCCAATCTCATCCTTAACCAAAAAGTGGTGTTTGTGTTTCCTAACCCTATATTTGATAAGATGTAATCAATTATAATAGAATGTAATCAAATACAAACTCCATTGAACTATCGAACTAAAACTTCTTTTGGTTTCATCATACCAAACATAGGGTAAGTATCAAAGGAAGGTTTTTTGCGAAAGAGAGGAGCTTCAAGGTGGAGACAAACCATGAATCACAAGATGCAAGCACTGTCATTTCTTATGTTTCAACCTCGACAAATTCATCAGTGCAACGACCTTGTAAAAATTGGTCAATGATATAAAGAAGTTGTTGAATCTTGAGGTTCCAATGCTTATTTTGATGATCATAAACAAGGATTGAAGTGTCTAACAATAGTGCACGTGTTTCATGATGGATAGAATCTTTAATTTTTTTCAAATCCAAGTTTAAGAAGAATTAACTTGAGACATGCTTTTTAAGTCTTGCTAAAGCTCAAAAGAGATGGTAGTTTGACTATTTCACATCAACATCACATATCTAACAAAAGTTAAGGCAGTTAAAAGTTTAAGCATAGAGCAAAACAAAGTACATTAATAATTCAGTTACTTAATGACAGTTGAAAATACCTCAATGACCATGAAAGTCTCCAGTGACTATTGAATCAAAAGAAGGGTTCGTTGATCTGTGTAAATTTAAACTTCACTTTAATGATTGTAGAATAAAATCAATGGCTGTGAGATAAAATCAATGCCTATTACGTGGTCAACGAACAAAAGCAAGTCAATAATTATAGAAATACCCCAATGCGCATTAAAGGTTCGAAAACTATGCAAAATAAATAATGGTCTAAAGAAAAAGTATGGTAGATAAAGCTGTAGACTCTATGTGAATTTGCTTAGAGATCAATGCCTGTTAAAAACTTCAAAGCTTGTGGAAGCCAAACAATGATCATGAAAAAATTTCAGCGACCATGTAATGGCAAGACTGTTGACTGGATATTTACAAAGCTAATGCTTATGGAAAGGACTCAGCATGATCGTGAGCACTTCAACGACAGTTGGCCAAGGCCATAAGATAGTAACTGAACCCATCTTAGTGAAAATTCATTTTGGACAAAATATGGGCCATGGGCCAAGGCCATAAGATAGTCGCTGAGCTACACATCTCCAGCGACACTACGCCACCGACCGCCACTCCACGACCTGCTTATAAGCACAAACCACCATTCCATCATCTTTAACTGAAGAAGCCAAAGATTGAACTCTTCGATTTAGGGTTCCTCACTTGTCCAATTTCTCAATCATAAACATGTTAAGACTAAATCAATTTACAAAGCACAGTAATAACTTAACCAGGGCTTCAATTCTCTTACTACGTCAAAAACAGCAACATGAACAAAAGAAGCTCTGTGACCTTCTTTCTTCTAACCATTACTACCAAAAAAGCTACTCCCTTGCCCATTTCCCTTTTTTTTTTTTGAAAAAAATTTCATTACTTTTTACATGATAATTTCTACCATTTGAACTGACTGGTTTCTTTTGTTTTCCTTTTTTTTTTTTTTTTTTGAAATATTTGATCTTTGAAACTTTTTACGTGATAGGTGCATTAATTTCCACCATTTGAACTGATCAGTATTGTTGTTCTCCTCTTGTTTTGGAAAAAGATTTTATCTTGAAACCTTTTACAGAATGGGTGCATTAATATATACCATTTACGCTGATGAGAATTCTTCTTTTCCTCTTTTTTGAAAAGGATAATATCTTTGATTTTTTTTTTTTTTTTAAATACATTATGGATGCATTAAGTTCTACCACTTGTGCTGAGGAGAAGTTGAACAAATTTTGCAGCTTGGAAACAAAGCAGCTATTGAGAAAGAGCGTGCACGGCTGTAAGTGTTATGTATCTATTACCTTCTTTCTTTTATACGTATTTGTGTGTGGAAATACTTGCAACTTTATTTTATGTTACTGTTTTAAGTGAGAGTGTGGGTTGAGATGTAATTTAATTGACGTATGTTGTGATTTAGGGCAGTGCAGATGAGATGAATAGGGGTTACTTTGCTGATATTTCAGAGCTCAAGCAACATGGTGGTAAGGTAAGGAAGTTATGCTATGTGCTTCGTTATATTTGAAATGTTACCCAGTCTAATAACTACATCGAATTTTATTGCTTCTATTTGCGCCAACTGCTTAATTTGCATTTGTTTTTTGTTTTCACATATGGTTGTTGTTATTAATTATGAAGGCTAGTTGTGTATGGAACCATGCTACTTGGTTTTTTTAAACAATACTAGTTTTCTATATCCTTGTATGTTTTGGTCCAACGAAGTTTTGTATTATCATGAGTAATGTTTTGAATAATCCACAATGCATGATATCATTGTATTTGATTTAAATTGTGGCCTAAAATCTTCATAGTGGAACTTAATTATAATAAAAAAAAAAATTGTAACTAAGTCTGCACGTGTTCTACAGCATGATTTGCTGAACATTATGTCAGATTATGTGTGTTGATTAGAAGGGATTTGTTAAATTGTGACTAACGCTTATGCAGATTGCAATGGCAGCCGTGAAGTTTCCCAACTTGGAAGTGAATTATTCTGATGGTAAGATTCTAAAATTACCCATCGGGTCCAATGAAAATATGGCTGACGCTAAAGCTACCTTGCTATGTCTTTCATTCCGGGCAAGCTCTCAGGTATAGATTTGAACAACTATTTATTGGAGTTCATTTATAAATCTTTCATGTGTTCCCTTTCATATTTTAATGTGTTTTATATTATGAAAAATGTTGTATGTGCTGACTGGGGCTTGAGAGCTCCTGCCTGTGCAAATCCGACAATTATAATTACAAGAATTTGAAAAGAGGTAAAAAGGAAAGACGGAGAGAGAATAAAGGAAGAAGAAAAGCAATCAAATTTGCAATGAAAAATATGCTCGACTTTTTTATCAGTTGTTCAGAATAGAAAAAGGAGAATAGATCAACTGCTAATAAATCAAGTGTTTCCTTTTGGCCGTCACTTGTTATCAGGTTGTTGCATCCAGTAGTATTTTGATCAGGTGTTCATTCTTTTAATCTGGGAAGCAAATTTTTTGTGGTATATGTGACACAAATTGTTAGTTTGGAAGAGCTGTCGTTGATAAATGTTATATTTGAGGTTAACTTCCTTGATAGAATGATATAATGTCTTGGCCATATTAGATTAAGTTCTTGTTGGCTCTAGTACATTTTAATCTGACTGTTGTATGATACTTAAAGAAGAATGAGTTATAGGAAAACCGATAGCCAAATCCTAATTGACCAGTATCAGCTCTATCTCCTTCATGTTAGTTCTTATTCCACTCAACAGGTTGACAGAGTTCCATCTCACCTTACTGCCTTTCTTTTTTTCGCCCCCTAAGCTAGTCCCTAAAATTTCAGGATTGAGAGTTTAAGACATATAATACCATAAGATGAATTTGTTGACTAGGTTAGTATTGTTTATGTCATAATGTGATGTATGTTTTTCTGATTGGCAATGATTGACTCATGGACCATGCCTTTCCTCAATGCATTTCATGATGCGAAAAATATTAAGCTTTATGATGTATGAAATTGCACTTTAGTTGTCTTACCCTAACAATGTGGAATTGGCAGCCTAGAGATTTTTTTTTTTTTTTTTTTTTTAGGGGGATGTTACCTTTAGAACATTTGAATGTGCATCAAATTAGTGTGACTCAACCAAATTGGTAGAGACGTCCTTTGATGAGCAACTGAGAACAACAGTTCGAACCAACCTGCCTAACAAAAAGGGATTGGTGTTGATATTGATCATATATCTGGGCAAATGTGTCTGTAAATCCTGATTTTGGTATTTCTATAATCTGTTCTTTTTCCTTCTTGAAAATGCATCTGAAGATAACTAAGAGCAAAACAACTAATTGAAGTTAGATTCGTTCCTAGGTGACCAAGAAAATACTATAAGGTACATTAATAAGGATGACCATTGCCGTTTTAATTGATAGCTTTCCGTAAAAAGCATGAGAATGATGCTGACAAGTATGCATCCGCGTTTGTGGTTCAGGTTCTCTGTATTTGACTAGATCCTAAAGGTGCTTTGCTACTTTTTTAAATTATTAAATTTGACTCAAGTGAAAATTCTTATTTTCAGGTCTCATTTATAGGCTCATGGTTCTTGCGTCGGAATCCAATCAAGTGATGGAAACAATGCACTTCAGAAGCAGATTGTTTATTCATTTGGGGATCATTATTCATAAAAGAACTTAAAATACTGAACCTTCTCACTGGGTATAAAGCTTTTCAGTTCATAGTTGATGCCTTTGTTAGCCGGAAGCAATTAAGTTTAAAAGTATGCTTTATTGTCATTGCTTCCCAGGTATATTTTCCTACTTGACAAATTTGGAAGAATAAGATGGCAAGGCTTTGGGTTGGCCACACAAGAGGAGTTGTCCTCCCTCCTTTCTTTTACTTCATTTCTTTTGGAAGAGAAAAAAGGTAATTGATGCATAATGTATGGATTGGATTTTTTAAATGATCTGTGATCTCATGAACCAGGAACCTAGTTGAGGGGGAATAAAATTTTAGCAAGCAGATATCTTAACACAAAGCTTTTGCATTCAGTTTCATTTTTACTTGCTGCTTGAAGAAATAGAACATCCTGGTTGTTATTGTGAATTGGCGATGATAATTCCTTAATATTGGCTTGCAGTGATACTGGTTTGTGAAAGACATGGATGACGGGGCAGTTGTCCTTATGCATGGAGGAGGTTGGATCTCCGGCAAGCCTCTGTTTTGTTTTAAAGACCTGGACAGTTGAAGTTTTCGCAGAGACTGTAGAATAATTTTTTACATCCACAAATTCTCAAGGATTCGAGGAGTTGAATGATCTATTTTTCCTCCCAATTCCCATTCCTTTTTCTCCCTTCAAATTTTTTTCTCTTGTTTTATAAGGATTGAATATCTTGTTGAGAAGTGTATCCACATTTTTAAGATTGATAATACTCGTAAGTTGCAGTAAATCAATAACATCAATTCTTCAGTTAGTGAAACACAAACAGGGACATGGCATTGAACTTGTCATTGCTCTAGTAGTCCGTGAATAGCTGGATAGCCTAGGTGAAATATGGTTGACAGGACCAAGGACCACTTGAAAACCTCAATAAGTTGCAAAGGGTTGCAGAAGTTTTAGAAAGATGTAAATCTTCACTTGTATTGGTATGTTATGGTCAGTGCTATAACTATCTTGTATTCGTTCTGTTACAAGTGTTGATTAAAAAATGAACTGAGAATTTTCCTGTTACATTTGTGTGATTAAAAAATGAATAATGAGAGGAATTTTTACATCATTCAAAACAATAGTTGGATATTATGGTGCATTTCTTAATCTCAACAGGTACAAATGCCACGGCTCTGACCTAATTTGGTAACTAACCATAGCCAGTTGCCTTAACATTTATCTATAGCAGCATTCTTAAACCTTATAAGTTTGGGGGGGCTGAAAAGATCTATCAACAGTGACAAGACGGCCTTTCACTTGCTCAGTGCAGAAGCGCTGCAGCCCTGCTCAGGAAGATATGTAAATTGGACAAAATTCAGAATGAACTTTAAGCAAGACATGTTGAATAAATCAAAGTTGTTGGTTGTGTTTCTTATGTTTTCCTAGTTTGTTTTAGGCACTATTGAGTTTATTGTTAGTGGTATAATACATGATTTTGTGTTTACCAAGTCTATATGAAGTTTGTTTCTGCGCATTGTTTTTTTCTAAGACTTAATGGGTATATTTTATTTTGTTAGTATCCTTTTGGATATCAACTCTATATAAAGAGCATTATGTGTGTGTTTTATATGAAAAAAAATAAGAAAAGTTAGTTTTCTTCCACATGAGTGTGTTGTTTCTGGTATTGTAACAGTGGTATCAGAGTCTGGTTAAGTGATAAGCAAGGTATAAGGGAGTGAGAGTGATACAATAGTAGCTTAAGAGAGAAAAGAGTAAAAGAGAGAGTGAGCAGTAAAATAAAGTGAGAGTGTTTTGATTTCTTTTGCAGCAGCAAAACCAGTATTTTGCAATGGCAATGGCAACTAAGAGCTTTGTTAAACCAGCAATTTCTCGCTTTGATGGTCATTATGACCATTGGAGCATGCTAATGGAGAACTTCTTGTGCTCTAAGGAATACTAGCAGGTTGTTGAATCTGGAGTAGCAGAACCAGCACCTCGCGTGGTGATGACAGAGACCCAAAAGACAGAGTTAGAAGGGCAGAAGCTTAAAGATCTAAAAGCAAAGATTATTTTTTTCAAGCTATTAATCATCCCATCCTGGAAACTATTATTTGCAAAGATACTTCCAAGGATATTTGGGATTCAATGAAGAAAAAATATCAAGGCTCTTCTAAAGTGAAACGTGCACAGCTTCAAGTCTTGAGAAGGGACTTTGAACTTTTATAGATAAAAGATGGTGAATCTGTTACGAGCTTTTTTGGAAGAACTATGGAGATTGCAAATAAGATGCGATGTCATGGAGAACCAATAGTAGAAAAATTCTACATTGTATGACGCAAGACTTTAATTATGTGGTTTGCTCAATTGAGGAGTCAAAAGACGTGGATGCACTCTCTCTTGATGAATTGCAGAGCTCTTTATTGGTCCATCAACAAAAGATGAACTGAAGTTCAATAGTAGAGGAACAAGCTTTGAAAGCTTCTATCACTACTCATTCCACCAATTATAGAGGTAGAGGAAGAAAAAGTGGAGATCGTGGAAATAAAGACTTTAGCAGAAATAGAGATGGCAATGGACATTTCAAAGCCAACTCAAGGCAAAGACAAAGGATGGGATCGTGACAAATCTAAGATAGAGTGTTATAGATGTCATAAATACGGTCATTATGCTTTTAAATGTTATACCAGGTTGGATAATGATAAAGAAAAAAGGGAGAATTCAAACTTCATGGAAGATAATAACGAAGGAGAAACATTGTTGATGTTGTTGAAGAGAGTAAAGAACCCAAATCAGATATATGGTATGTGGATACGGGCTGCGGTAATCATATGAGTGCAAGTAAGTCTTCTTTTTCTTACCAAAGTGAAGATTTTCATTGTACTATTAGTTTTGGTGATTGTTCTTCTATGAAAGTAATGGGAAAAGGTGATAGTAAGATAAAAACCATGAATGGTTTTGTGAAAACAATCTGTAATGTGTTTTATGTTCCTGACCTAAAAAGTAAATTGTTGAGTGATGGCCAGTTACAAGAAAAGGGTTATGTTATCACTATTAAACAAGGTGCTTATGAAATCTATAATCCTGTTAGAGGTGTTATTGGAGTTGTTCATATGAGTTCCAACAGATTGTTTCCATTGACGATTAAAATTATTCAATCTTGCTTGATGGCTGCATTCAAAGATTCTTCATGGTTATGGCACTTTCGTTATGGTCATTTGAGTTTTGATGGATTAAAGACACTCCAACAGAAGAACATGGTGACAGATCTGCCTCCAATAATAGCTCCTTTCCAAGTTTATGAAGAATGTGTTGTTAGCAAACAACATCGATCTCAGTTTCGTCAAAGGAAGTCATGAAGAGCAAAAGATGTGTTTGAGTTGGTACATTCAGATATTTGTGGCCCAATAAACCCATCTTCTGATAGAGGTAAAAGATAAACCCACATTTTACATGAAAAATCAGAAGCTTTAAACATTTAAAAGCTTCAAAGCTCTTGTAGAAAATGAAGCAGGTAAAACCATTAAGTTTTTCAAACAGATCAAAGTGGCAAGTATTGCTCAAAAGAGTTTGAAGCTTTTTTTATGTAGTATGGGATTCAAAAAGAGCTTACAACCACAAACACACCACAACAAAATGATGTTTCAGAGCAAAAAAATAGAACAATCCTCAACATGGTGAGAAGCTTGTTAACAGAAGGAAGAGTTTCAAAGATTTTTTTGCTGGAGGCAGTAAACTAGAGTGTTTATGTTTTAAACAAAATCCAACTTTTGTTATTTAAAAAAAGATGCCTGAAAAAGCTTGGAGCGGGAGAAAACCAGTTGTATATCACTTCAGAATCTTTGGATGCATCGCATATGCTCATGTTTCTGATAAGAAAAAGGAAAAAACTTGATGACAAGGCAGAAAATGTGTTTTTCTTGGCGTAAGTGAAACATCTAAAGCATACAAATTGTTCAATCCATACGTTGTTTTTTATAAAGAAAACAATTGGGATTAGAAAGGGCAACAGCCTACCCAAGTTTTTCTTAATGTAAGTGATGAACATGAGAAAATTTCAGTGTCTTGCACACCTGTGAATTCATCAAGTACAACTCCAACAGTAACTGAGACTTCACCAACAAACAATAATGAAAGTGAAGTCTAATCACCTCACCATATTAGAAGAAGGCCTGCTTGGATGGAAGATTATGAGGTAATTGAAATTCAAAACCCAATTACCCACTTTGCTTTGTTTTCAAATTGTGATACCAAAATTCTTGAGGATGCCATCAAGGAAGAAAAATGGCAGAAAGCAATGGATGATGAAATTAATGTGATTGAAAGAAATGATACTTGGGAAATATGTGAGCTTCCTAAAGGACAAAAAATCATTGGTGTAAAATGGGTTTTCAAAACATAGCTGAAGGAAGATGGTGAAGTTGATAACTACAAGCATGTTTGGTGGCTAAGGGATACAGGCAACAATATGGGATTGACTATACAGAAATTTTTTCTTCAGTTACAAGATATGACACAATCAGATTGGTGGTTGATTTGGCAGTACAAAATTCTTAGTCTATTTCCCAGCTAGATGTCAAATCAGCATTCTTACATGGGTACTTAAAGGAGCAGGTTTTTATCAAACAACCTCCTGGTTATGTCAAGTCTGGAGATGAACATAATGTTTACAAATTGAAAAAAGCCCTTTACAGGCTAAAGCAAGCTCCAAGAGTATGGTATAGTCGCATTGAATCTCATTTTCTTAAAGTTAGTTTCTCAAAAAGGCTTTATGAGTATACACTTTTTGTTAAGATTGGAGATAAAGGTAAAATGCTCATTGTTTGTTTGTATGTTGATGATCTTATTTTTATTGGAAATTGTAATGTCATGTTTGAAGACTTTAACAAGTCTATGATGAATGAGTTTGAAATGTTTGATCTTAGTTTGATGCATTATATTCTTGGCATAGAGATGATCCAATCAAATGATGGAATCTTTCTTTGTCAAAAGAAATATGTGGGAGAAATTTTGGACAGGTTTCAAATGAAGGATTGTAATTGAGTAAACACTCCAATAGAGTTTGGCTCAAAGCTACACAAAAATCTTGAAGGGAAAAAGGTTGACAGCATACTTTATAAACAAATGGTGGGTAGTTTGATGTATCTAACTGCCACAACACCAGGCATAATGTATTTTATGAGCATGATGAGTAGATATATGGAGAAACCTACAGAAATGCATTTATTGGCTGCTAAGAGGATTCTTCACTACTTGCAAGGAACTAAAGATTTTGAGTTTTTTTACAAAAAAAGTGAAAAATCTAATTTGTTGGGATTTACTGGCAGTGATTATGCAGGAGATCAAGATGATACGAGGAGTACTTCTGGTTATATTTTTATGTTTGGAACAAGTGCTATTTCATGGTCATCTAAAAAGCAACCAATTGTCACCTCGTCAAGTACAGAAGCTAAATTTGTTGCTGCCACAGCTTGGGCTTGTCAAGCAATTGGTTGGGGAAGATTCTTGAAGACCTTCATTTCAAGCAAGAAGAGCCCACTCTCATTTATTGTGACAACAGTTCAGCAATAAAGCTATCCAAAAATCCTATTCTTCATGAAAGAAGCAAGCACATGGACGTGATATCATTTTTTGCGTGATCTTACAAAAGATGGAACAATTGATCTTCTCTACTGTAGGAGTGAAGACCAAGTTGCTGAAATTTTTATAAAGCCTCTCAAATTGGTTGCTTTTCACAAGCTCAAAAAACTACTTGGTGTTTGCACTTTGGAGAAGCCAATTTGAAGAAATATCGTTTGTCGCTATCAGTTTGAGGGAATGTTGAATTATTCAAAGTTGTTGGTTGTGTTTCTTATGTTTTTCTAGTTTGTTTTAGGTATTATATAGTTTATTGTTAATGGTATAGTACATGATTTTGTGTCTACCAAGTCTATAAGAAGTTTGTTTTTGTATATTGTTTTTTTCTAAGATTTAGTGAGCACATTTTCTTTTGTTATTATGTTTTTGGATATCAGCTCTATATAAAGAGCATTATGCGTGTGTTTTATATGAAAAAAATAAGACATTCTTTTTCTTCCATAGGAGTGTGTTGTTTCTGGTATTGTAACAAGACATGCAAAATTAGACACAATTGATTGTGAACTTAAGCAACAGCTATAGGAGAAGGAAGTATGCTACCTAATAGCACTATCTTGCACAACAAGCAACCAAGTGTCCGGCAGGGCTACATGACCCAAAATAAATAAAACCAAAGAATCTGGACATCAATCTTACTCCCTAAACACCTAAAAGGCAATCAAGAAGGCAGAAAATTCAAAAAAATAAATTTATGGATTACTACTACGAAAGGCAGAGAATTTTATCACTAACAGGTTTATTTACAAAAACAATTAGTGAGTCAAAAGGGGGAAAAAAAAAATAAGTGGGCCCGAATTCGATGACACGCCCCGGCATAAGGCTCCAATTTGCACCCAAAATTACAAATCCACTTGTTAGCATTTTTATCTCCAACCATGGTGACATATTTTTTAAGTGGAGTGGAAGGTCAAGTCTTTTGCCTCATCCTCATTATCTTCATTCTTGGAAAAGGAGTTTGCAACAGATACAGAGTCTTCTTGTTTGCATTTATCTATCTTATCTCGTCATTAACGTAATCAACACAATAAATCACACATCTTTTTCTTTTTCTTTCCTCAGAAGAAAAACTCGAGAGTGTTATAAGTTTATTCTCTGCTGTACACAGTGCCTGTAATGGTACATCCCACTTTTCAGAATGAGAAAAATCAAAAGTGGAAAAGAAGATAAAATATCCTCCAGCATCCATTAAGAGAATACAAGCGGCAACAAAAAAGATTCCAGAGAGTTAAAGTTGTCATCATGGAGAAAGAAGATGAAAATCTGAACACGATAAACATAGTTACATCTACACAACCTACAGCCTGATTGATTCAGAATCAGTGCTTCCACAAAAAATAAACAAAAATTCAATAATGAAATTAAGTGGAGCAATGAAAACCTAATTTAATCAACTTGCATTTGTCTGCAGCTATCTCCATAATCAGTGAAGCTAATTGATCAAAGAGTATAAAAAGTTACAAATAAGCAAATCGCCATCACGGAGAACACCATATCATGTGCAAATACTTCTATATGTTGAAGAAAAACATTTTCACTAAAAAAGCTTTGAATAAAGTTAAATCCTCCCATCACCATGAAGGCAACAACAGCAAGGTATGCTCGTCATCGAGCAATAGCTCTATTGTGAAGAATTCAACTTTCAGCTGAGTGTTGAAAGAGCTCAAAACGAAAAGTTGCACAAAACTTGACAACAACAAATTGCAAGCCTGCTCCTAAAACTCTGTAATTAATGATGTCAAGGACCATGAGCTAAGAACTCAATAAGCAACCTTTCATATAACTACAACTTAGAAGGGTATGGCAATCTTCTTGCACGTGGCTTAGCTCAGCCATAACAGCACAATCATTGTCCGTGTGGAGAATTCAAGATTGATTTACAGGCAAATTAGCCAGTAATATGTTAAAACTCATTCAAAACACCAAGAGACTTTAATGCAATCATTGCAGGTCTGCTCCTAAAACTCTGTAATTAATGATGTCAAGGACCATGAGTTAAGAACTCAATAAGCAACCTTTCATATAACTACAACTTAAAAGGGTATGGCAATCTTCTTGCACGTGGCTTAGCTGAGCCATAACAGCACAATCATTGTCCGTGTGGAGAATTCAAGATTGCTTTGCAGGCAAATTAGCCAATAATATGTTAAAAATCATTCAAAACACCAAGAAACTTTAATGCAATGACAAAGATCGGCAATGTCTCACTATTCCTAAAATTCAGCTGCTCAAATCCAGTAGTCTTCATTTCTTCCTCAAATAAAAGTCCAAAACTCCACTTGCTAAGTAATAGATGACACAACAGGCAAAAACCCACACATTAAAACACATCAAACATGCATAAAAAGCAATAGACACCAGTGATCATAAATCTTATATATATCAAAACACTAGAACGATATTTACTTTGGATTTTTATCTATATTATATATGAACCCATTAGAGCTACCGCCCATTAATTTGATATATAGGAGCAAGAAATACCAATTCAAATGCAAAAAATATTGAAATGCAGCAGAAATGGAAAATGGGTTTGCAAATTTTCATGGGATCTTGGATTATGAGAAGAAAAAGATACTTACTTTGGAGTTTTGCAGACTCCGTTCAGTGATGGGTCAAGTTCCTGGCTTTGTGATTCGCATCCCCGTCTGGTGTTTGCCGCTGAAAAATTAGGCAATTAAGCTGCATTTGGCTGGTCTCCTTTGTTTCTTATTATCTTTTAAGGCCACAGCATGCAAGTGAAGGAGCAGAGCCCATTTTGATGTTTCTTTTGACTTTTTTTTTTTTTTTTTTTTCCCTTGCTTGAAAACAGGTTATTTTATGATAAACAGAATTTTCAATTAATTTAAGTTATTTTTTATTTTTTTATAAATGTTAATTTATGCCTTTTCAAAATTCAGAATATCTTTTCCTAAATCAATGAGATGAGAAATAAACCTAGACTAAACTAATTTAAATAAATAAAATATTAATAAACCTAGACTAAACTAATTTAAATAAATAAAATATTAGTTTCTTTTATTTGATATTTAGATTTTAAAAAGAGACGGAGTCAAATGCTAGGTGATTAATGAATTTTTTGTGTTTAGCACTTGCACTCAATATAATTGATGCTTAATTATTATTATTATTATTATTATTATTATTATTATTATTATTATTATTATTATTATTATTATTATTTTAAGTGTTTGTCTCAAAAATCAAATTCGAAAAATAAAAAATAATTTTCTTTAAGTGTTAACCACTTAAAAGTATTTTTTGAATTCAATCATTAGCATTTTAGTTATTATTGTGAACGAGTTATTGAATTTTGATAAGGAACTCCAAATTTGTATCATATCTATTAAGTATGTCAAATTAGACAAATGGTCAATTATTTAATTAATTGTTGAACAAAATAGATATCAGAAAATTAACAAATATATATCAATTGAATAGATAAGCATGATACATTTACTTTCTTTTTTGACACAATGTTACATATAAGTTAAGCATAGGTTTATTTAAAAGCTTGGAACATAGTTTAATTTGAAGAAGGGTAATATATTGTTATAAAGTTAGAAGTTTGTTAAAAAAAATATAAAACAAACTAAAAAGATCTTCACAACATAGTACTAATAGGAAAACATAATTTCAATTCCCATGGAAAAAATTTAGTGTAATGTCGATTATTTTAATGAAAGTAGTTCGAAATGACAATGTATTTACCTCATTTTCTCACACATTTTCTTTTCACCTTACTATAAACTTAGGGGTAAGGACATGATTATCTAAATTGGGTTGAAGAATAATTTTTATACCTTGAAAATTTTAAGTTCCTATAAATACTCTTGGGTGTGATCAAAATTCATTTTTACGTTATGTTCTAGTTAAATGTTTATATAGTGGATTATTATGTGTGGAGGGTTGAGCTTATCCTAAATATCAGCAATTAACTTCCACCCATAAAATTTTAATTAAGTGTTGTGGAAGCTTTTTGTCTCTTCTCACAAGAATAAGCAGTGACCACTATGGATTATTTCACGGATTACGAAATCCAAAAAAATAAATTAATGTACTATATTATAAAAATATATTTATAATATTTAAAATAAGAAATAATTAGTTCAAATTCAATTAAATTAATTAATAATTTAAATTTTTATTTTACCAATCTAATCTATTGATTTGATTTTTAAAATACTATTTGAAAATAATAAAGTTAATAAAATTAATTTTATTATTAATTATATTTTTAAATGAAAGAAACATGTTATCACTCATTCTATGATTAAATAAATATATACAGTAAAATATTTATATATGATTTACCTATCATTTATCAATTAAAAAACTCTCAAAAATATCTATACATGATTTACCTATCATTTATCAATTAAAAAACTCTCAAAAATAATCTGATTTCAAAAAAATCATAATAAAAATTTTATAAAAATGTTTATTTTTATTCCATTTTACATTTATTTAGAATTAATATTATATCAGAAATGTGAAAAACTTAATATTATAACATACATATAAACACTTACTTGTTTTGATATAATAAATTATTAAAAATTAAAATTTATTTTTTATTGATTATTGGTTTATCTTTTATTGATTGTATTTATTTTTTATTGATTATTGATTTATCTTGTGTTGATTGTATTTATTTTTATTGATCACTAATTTATCTTTTGTTGATTGTATTTATTTTTTGTTGATTATTGGTTTATCTTTTGTTGATTTATTTATTTTTTATTAATTATTGATTTATTTTTTATTGATTGCATTTTCGTTATTGTATAAATCAATTATAAACATGTTATTAACACTTAAATTTTATTTATTATTGATTATTAATTTATTTTTTTATTGATTTGTATTTTTTTTATTACTGCTAGTGAAGATCATAGAAGAACAAGAGGATCATATAATTATTGGTATTTAAAATGATTTTTACATTATTACAAATATTTTAGATTAATTTTAAAATAAAAAGAGCCAATTATCTTTAAACTTTTATTAAAAAATACAAATCAATTTAAATTATTTTTTAATTAATCTATATTGGACTATTTTAAAGTTAAAAATTTAAATAAAAATAATGAAAAATAAATTTTTATATTTTTAAATAAATAATTTTGAAAGGTTTGTTTTTATCACCTAGCTCTTTAAGTGGATTTCATATCAAATCCTTAGAAATACATGTTGATTTATTCTATGAGCATGTAAATTTGTCAATTAAATCTATCTATAAATTAAATTAAAATTAATTTATCTATAAATCAAATTAAAATAAATTTAAATTTAATTATTTTAAAATTTTAATCTTCAATTGAATATTTTTAATTTCAAATTAAATTAAACTGAAAGTCAGTACTTTTAAATTAAATTAAAATTAAATGTATTCATAAATTGAATTAAATTAAATATAAATTTAATTATTTTGCAATTTTGAAATTTTAAATTTTAAATTGAATACATATTTTTTAATTTCATATTCAATTAAACCAATAATTGAAGTTTTAAAAATCTCAAATATGCGATTTCCACAAGTAAGTATTATATTTCAATGTCTAAGTTTTCCTTAAAAAAAAAAAAGGGATCACTAATCATTTTGTGCTAGCACACATGGGTGGTTTAGAAGCTCCAATATATAACATGTCCCCATTAATGTTTGACTAAAGGGTTTTTACAATGTAAAAATGGAATTAAAAAAATATAATTGTATAAAAATAACGTAAAAGTTTAACACAAAATAATTTTACTAAAGAGCTATACCTAAAAGCATAAAAAGGGAATATAAATGAAAGTGGTAAAAAAATTTAAAAAAAAAAAAAGGAGAAGGGAGAAATGATAGCCCACAAAAAAAGAAAGCAAGAACATTAAAGTTTCTTCGAGTTTGGTGACCCAAAGAAACTAGTTTCAGGTAATTATAGTGCTTATAAATACACGGCCAATTTTTATTTGACAAGCTAATTAATTGTATAATGAATGATTTTTGGACTAAAATCAGTTATATTACTTCTCTAGCAAGAAAACGTTGGCATTGATGAGTAGGTGTTGAGAAAGAAGTGTCTATCTTGTCCACAAGTCATAAATGCACTTTTACTCAATCAATTCAACAACCCAAAGCAAAGCAATCTTAATTTCTGAATATTGAAGTGGTCAAAGTGCATATTAAAAACTAGCTACAAGCTATGCAAAATTCGTCATCATATAATACCATTTAAGTACAATTTACTGATTTGGTCAATCCAATTAGTAAGTTGCAATTAAATGGTATTACATGATGACAAGTGCATATATATATATATATATATATATATATATATATAACCACAAATAATTAAGTTTGTTACTAATTTTAAAGTCATTCAGTTTTTTCGTTTTTTAGCGCTAATAAAGCCTGAAATTTGGTCATAACTCTAATATCAAATTTAATTGATAAATAAATTAATAATTAAACATTTATCAACTACATCAAACACTTTACAAAACTTTATTTTTTGATTTATTTGAAAATTATTTAATATTGTCAATTCAACCAAAATTCCTATTTAATCATTGAGTTTGAATGGGCTTTTAAAAGAAGGGAGAAAGAAATAGGCAATTTGGTCAGCATGGACTGTCAAATTCTCACCTCCCTTAGATGAGCAATCCGCAAGCTAAACATTATTTTCAATGTCAAAAAAAAATATATATATCATGATATAATTTTGGAGGAGAATACATATCTATGGAGTTCTCACAATAGCTCAGAGATCTTTTGCATATACCTTTGAAAATGACTGAAAGAAAAAAATAATAATATACTAGAAATCAAACTTATGATGTATTTCCTTGAAAAATTTTAAAAAAATCGAGATATGGTATTTGAAAAAATATATATTCTTTGATTAGATCTAGTAAATATTTTATTAACCTGTTTGATTTAACAATAATAATAATAATAATAATAGCTTTATTTATTTCCAACTAATGAATTTAAAGTTTAATAATTTTTTATCAATATAAATAACAATTATGTTATTTTCAATCAGTTCAAAATTTTGCCTCTACCCTTTTATCCTCACTTTTACATATACTATTATATATATAGATATATTGACTTAATTATCTTTCATGTTTGGAAAACTTTATATTCTAAACCTTTCAAATCTTTTTTCTTTTCTTAAATTTTTTTCTCTTTTAAATATAAAATTAGAGGGATAAAGTCAATTATATTTCAAACTTTGCAACAATTAATTATATTTCTATGAACATTTTATTGAATTTTCTGTGATCGTTCTCTTCATGCCAAAAGAATATTGATCCTACCCATTTAGGAAATTCTTCATTATGCCTCGTGTATACATCCAAATAATATATATAAGTAATTATATCAATATTATATATATTGATATAGTTATATATATATAAATTTTTTATCAATATATATCAATATTATAATAATTATATATAAGTAATTATGGATAATTTTTTATTTTCATTGATTTGATGTATAATCAAGTGTAGCGAAGTATTTTCCTAATTATTGACTAGTAACTCACAATTTAGTATTTTCGGTAATGATATAAGACATTAAAATTCCAATAGCTCATACTTTTAGTTTTCTTAAATCTCCGAACATGAAATCAAAATTTTCGAAAATTAAGTTCATCATTCATCAATCTTACCTTAATTGTTTTCTATAAATCCTTTCATTTTTTATTAATTATACTTTATACATTATTTGATTCAATTCTAATTAAAAATTATCAAAATTTAAACCTTTAATCTTTTATGTTACAAAATAAATTCTCGATCATCAGATTATGAACTCAATTGATAAAATTCAATCTTTTGAGGTATCAATCCCAACTCCAAATAAGCATAATTTTGTTAGTGACTGTCACTTAGAAGTTGAAACAACGAAAGAAAAAAAAACAACAAAAAGAAAAAAAAACTCAATAATTGAAAATAGAAGATGGGTCTTGTCAGAATTTTATCCAGAGAGTGAGAAGAGGCCAATATATATTTGGTTTAGGTGATGAAATTATTAGCCTTTATGTTACTCTTCAACGTTCTTCTTCCATTGTACATGTTGTTTTATTGCTGCAATCCGAAATTTCCTTCCCAATTTCCTGCCAACTGCTTTCATTATCACATCCTTGATTTTCTTTTCTTTTTTTTCTCTAAAGAAAATCATTATAATCATTATAATTGGAGAAGGAGACCGACTGCTCATATTTTTTCCCGCTGGCGAAATGAATATTATTTTAGCTGGAGTTACTGATTGACTGAAATATAATCAAAATGTACAGAGAAAATAATATCTTCATAATCACAGGTAAAATCCCTTTTTATTATAGAAAATTATATATAATTTTTCTTGTGTTGGTTGAATACAACCTTATGTTTTTTTTTTTTGGGTCGTGTAAAATATAACTTCTCTTATGAAATATTATTTTATGTGTGTGAGAGAATTGTATATTAAATGGATTAAGCTTCTAATACGAGCGGATTCAATCTAAATCCAAAATTAAGTAATACAATAGAAAAAGAAGAAAATGCAGGCAAATTTACCTCACTACTTATGTCATTGCTCATCTTAGTGCTGAATACTTTGAAGCTTGCAAATATATATATTTTACAAAATTATGTTATTTATATTTTTTGTAAATATATATGCAGGAAAATATCTATCAATCATTGTACTTATGATGCATAATGCATTGAATTAGACATTCATGTGCAATTGGTCATTTGTGATTGCTATTCTTGGCATTAATTACAATTTTTTTGTTTATTTATGGTGGATGCTTTTATTTGGTATGGAAAATATTTGATTATATTTCAAAATGAAAAATGGAATCATATTCTAAAATAAGTATACGATGGATTCGATTACGTAATTATATCCTAATTGAAGTTTAGATTTAATGCAAAATATATATATATATATATAATTATTTATTAATTTTATTTTTATTATAAAATATTTAATATTATTTATTAGTTGATTATCATGAATTATTTTATTCGATTTAATATTTTTTAAAAAATTATGTCATATAAAATTAAAAATATAAATAAATAAAATAATTTTTTATTATAATTAATTTCATACATATTTATAAATTTAGTAAATTTATTTTATTATTTTATTTATTTAAAAATAATTTTTTATAAAATAATAATTAAATTTAATTAATTAATTAATTGGTTCTCGCGAGTAGTAATAATATAATAAGGTATTTGACTTTTCTTTTGGGGCCTCGCTCCCAGTCGGCGGTCAAATAATGCCTCCGGAACTGAATTATTGCGATGACAAATCTGTCCTTCATCGCTCACCAACCACCTCAGTAATGGATACCCAACAAGTTCTATCAATTTTTTTTTATATGTATATATATATATATTAGGATGTTTATTTTGATAATGAAATCAACTATACAATCACTTATTTAATGAAATTCTCCAAATAATTCAACTTTTATTGGGTACATGTTTTTCATTTTTCTAAATAAAGAAAATATTGTTTTCATTTTAAATTTTTGTAAAAAATTTATGATAATCAAAATTAAATAATTTTAAATCAAATTAATTCCAACGGAATGGATTAATTTTATATCAAATCAATTTCATATTAAATTATTCATATTTTTTTTAATTTTCATTAAGTTTTATTAATAAATTTAATGAAATAAAAGTACCATCTTTAATATCTCGTAACAAATGCAAATACCATCATGAAGACTGGAGGATGATATATTGCTTGTAATTATTTGCATTCTTAAAAAAAATATTATTACAAGGAGAAGGGGCAAGAGAGTCATTATGTAACAAAACTTTGTTCTTAAGTATTGTCGTTATAATTATATAATAATGATAATAACAATAAATTATATATAACAAAGTAGTAAAAGATGAGCAAGTGGACAATTTTTCTTTTTCTCCAAAAAAAAAAAAAAAGGTAAAAAATGCCAAATAATTGTGCTTTGGGGAATGCTGAAGTACTCCATAGTGGAACTTAGAGGATTCGACTTTATTTCGAATGGTGATCGATATTGGGCCTTCTTCGTTAAGATAAGAAAAATGGGCCCACACAAAAAGATTTTAAGGGGAAAAAAAGGTTTGGTGGGGCCTTATTCAGAGTTCAATCTCTTTTTTGTTTTTTTAGAGGAAGTTCAATCTCTCATTTTACTTCATTCAAACTTAATGCATATTATTAATTTCAATTTTAAAATTAATTTAAAATTATTATTTATCATTTATTAAAGAATTATTTATAATACTATATCATTATTTTATATTATAGTACATAAAATTATCATATCAAAAAAAATTTTAAATATGAAATTGAAAAAATTAATTACTATATTAAAAAGACATTCCAAATAAGAAATTAAAAAATCTAAATAAGAAGTTATCATATAAAAAAATTTAGAACAGAAAATTAGAAAAACCTTAAAAGTTAAAAATTATAAATAAAAAATTAAATTTAAATTAATTATTCAAATTTTGAGTATATAATAAGTAGCAACAATTTAATATATTGTTAAAAAATATTTTATTTAAAGTTATATATTAATAAGTTTATTTCTTAAATATCTAAAAATTATACTAATTATAATATCATATCATATACAAGACTATAACATCATTATAAAAAATTATGATAAATAATTTTTTAAATTTAGATAAAATTATAAAATTATTCTAAATTTGACTATTTATAAAACTAATTCAAATTCAATATTCAGCGAGAAATCTTTGCATGATGAAATGAAAACTCACTAATCAGAAGTCATAATAAAAATTTGCTTTTTTTTTTCTTTTAATGGAAAGAGCAATTAAAATGAAGTGGAAATGTGGGATATACCTCTTCTAGAATCAATTTGTCCATCTAGAAGCACAGGCTCAGAGAGTAGAATAATTCATATTTATTTTAGAAAAACTTACATATTGGAAGAAATTTAAGTCCAATTTCTTAGACTATAATATTGAATTTGCCAATTCAATTCAAGACAATGTTTTTTGTTCAATATATTGAAATTTTTACAATCTAAATTTAAAAATTAAATTCATCAATCAAACTTATAAAATTGTAAAGCAAATTGTTATAAAACTATTGCTAGGCTTGATTAAGTATGATCATTTTTATAATTATGTATTTTAGTTAAATTTTAAATTTTTTATTTTTAAATAATTTTGATCAAATCAAGCAATTAAGAAATCCACCAACTTATTAATTTATTGTCCAATACGATTTTAAAAATACTTATTTTCATTATTTAAAATTATAATTTTAAATTAGAACCTCAATTAAAGTTATATTTTAAAAAAAAAACATATTTATCTCCAATATAATCGCATGAAATCTAATGTAATTACAGATTGTAGAACTAATCTAAGTTGGAAATATAGTTAAAATTAAGATTATTTTTTTTTACCTCTTTTAAAGATATATTTAGTGGAGATGGAACTTAAGACTCTTTCCACAATCTCAGCTGTATTGCCAACTAAGCCATAATCCATTGCACCAATTCTCTTAAACAAGCAATTAGCATATTAATTAACACCTGAAAACATCATCAAGAAGTAAAACACAACAACCAAACATGCCATAGCAGATCTTACGGCTCTGTTGGTTTACCCAACAGGAAACTCATGTGGAAACTTCTGTAATAATAATAATAATAATAATAATATCATTCTTCGAATAATTAAAAAATAAGGTATTTTAAAGTATTATATGAGGCAGTAACGTAATCTATTACTCTTGTTTCTTTGTGCTTTCCTTTCTCTCTCTAAGAAATCCCTCAACACCCATTTTCTCTCTCTTTCTCTGTATGGGTATATAATATCTGTATAACCAATTCTAGTATCTGTCATTCTGTTTATTTGCCACCCATTATTTATTTTTTGGGTTCAAATTTGCTACCCATTATTTCAAAACAAAGAAAGATCAAATTTTTTAACTGTTAACAACCACATTCGGGTTTATTTTATTAGAGTTATAAAGCTCCAATCTTTCTTCGATATATGAGAAGGAAGAGTTGAAGAAACGACAAGGATGGAAACAAGAAGAAGAGTTGCAGTGGGAATTGTGGTGGCTGTAGTGCTTTTTCCTGTGGTGATGGTGGTGGGCTCTTTTACTGCGACGCTGACGCTGGAGAGGAGGATTCCGGCGAGTCATAAAGTTGAGTTGAGTGAGCTGAGGGAGAGAGACAAGGCTAGGCATGGTAGGATGTTGCTTTCGGATGGTGAAGTTACTTATTTTCCGGTTCAAGGAACCTTCAATCCTTATCTTGCAGGGTAAAGTTATGCTCTTTTTTTAAGTTTCCTTTGCGTTGTGCACTTGTGGGAGTTGAATTGGTTGTTTTTGTTTTTGTTTTTGTTTTTTGTTTTTTTGGTACTTGGAAAATATGAAATATTTAATGCCTTTTGGCGGTTTCTTCTTATTATTTTTTTCATGTTTTTGTCAAGTTCCATGGGTTTGGATTGGATTTGATTTTTCTAATGTGGGTTTCCAATTTTGGAGTTTTGACGCTGGAGTTTATTTTTTTTAGTTTATTGTCCTTCAATTGATTTTGGTTGAGTATGCTGCTTAGTTTTGTCAGCTCTTAATGGCTTTTTCGTGAATATAGAAACTTAGCATATGTAATTGGGTGTTCTTGATGGTTGTTGTGTAGTAATTTCTTGGTTGTTTGATCCAGTGTACTTGTTATTATGATTGTGTAGGCTTTATTATACAAAAGTGCAACTTGGTTCTCCTCCAAAAGATTACTATGTACAAGTAGATACTGGGAGTGACGTTTTGTGGGTCAGCTGCAGCTCCTGCAATGGTTGTCCTGTTACAAGTGGCCTCCAAGTATGTATGCGTACTTTTAATTTCTGTGTTATACTTGTTTGATTTTGCTCTTGCCAAGTTCTGTAAGACAACAGAAGCAATTTAGTGCTGCAATGATTCCTTGGTTCTCTTACAGATTCCAATCTCACTGTTTGACCCTTCGCGCTCATCAACAGCTTCTTTGATCTCTTGTTCAGACCAACGATGCCGTATTGGAATTCAAACATCTGATTCTGTCTGTTCTTCAAACAACAATCAATGTGGTTACACATTCCAGTATGGGGATGGCAGTGGTACATCCGGCTATTACGTATCTGACGTCTTGCAATTTCCTACAGTTTCAGATACGTCTCCGAATGTGTCTTCAGCTTCCATTGTGTTCGGGTGAGCTGTCAAGAATCTGTCAAACACATAATCATTGTGTATCATCTTTATTTGTTGGAAGTTGGAATTCATGAATTTAGATGGTGGGTGGATCTTCAAACAGGTGTAGCACTTCACAGAGTGGGGACCTGACAAAGTCTGATAGAGCAGTTGATGGGATCTTTGGTTTTGGGCAACAGGGTATGTCTGTCATCTCCCAATTGGCTTCACAAGGAGTAACACCAAAGGTGTTCTCTCACTGCTTGAAAGGAGATGATATTGGCGGTGGTTTATTGGTTCTCGGAGAAATTGTGGAGCCAAATATGGTTTATACTCCACTTGTAGCAGCACAGTATGTTCTCTCTTGCTTTATCTCTTTGGTTTCTGTTTCTAGTGAGAATCATGACGAGTTTTTATTTAATAAATTTCTAGTAGAGTGGGTTTTATTGTTTTTCAAAGTGACAAGTTTATGTCAGCATCAAGATTTAGGCGTGATGTTTGCCTCGTGCAAATGAATAGTTAAATTTGGTTTTCTGGTCTTGTAAAGCTCATAACTTAAGCAGATAAATCATTCAGGCTAAAATTTATTTCTTGATAATATGAGTTGTGCTCAAACTCTGTTAGTTTGGTTCAATTAGGCTTGTTGTGGATGCTGCATATATCAATGCGTCTGAAATTAATCTTAAAACTGAAAAACAGCAAAAAATCCTTTGGATCAGCTTGTTAGTTGGCATGCCTTTCAGTTACCATTCTAGAACATCGAAACCAATTCTTTGGTATCAGGCTCAATAAATGAGTGATTAAGCTTAAGTGTGATTATGTCGAAGCTTAAATTAGCAGTCTCTTCTACTACAGCATTATCCTTACATATCAGTTAGTTATTTTTTGCATGATGCATTGCTTGTAATGTTTGATGCTTTAGTGACCCATTAATTTTGATTGGATAGACATCTTGCACTTGTTTCTAATGGATGCTCAAGGCAATAGTTCACAGAACTCCTTTATGCATTAAGTATGACTAACTACTTGTATACCTGACATTGCAGGCCACACTATAATTTAAATCTCCAAAGCATTTCTGTTGGTGGCCAAATTTTAAACATTGACCCATCAGTTTTTGTAACATCAACCACTCAGGGAACCATCATTGATTCTGGAACAACCTTGGCATACCTTGCAGAATCTGCTTAT
>CATIWR010387583.1:0-37357 GCA_949677035.1 Omphalea diandra
TGTTTTTTTTTTTTTTTTTTTAAAAATATTTTTTTCATTTTTACCCACCCAACACATTTAAATACCATCCTTCCCCCCCCCCCCCCCCCCCCCTCCCCACTCCCCTCCCCATTTTGAAGAGATGAAGGAGCCTTGAAAACCCTAAGGTTACTATCTAAAAATCATCTCCCAAATGCCTTCAAACATAGAAAACTAAAACCCTAACCTTATCCAACCCTCTTCAAGGTAGCATTAGACTCTTTTTTTTTTTCCATTATGTTTATGCATTCCTTAAGCAATATAGGAGGATATTAAGTTAACCATGAGCTTTTAAAGGCAAAGATACTATTGGAATATCCTAGAAACTCCCCTTTATCTTCTTATTCTTTCCCCTTCCCCTTTTTTTCTGATTTAGAACCTAAAAAATAAAGGCTATACAACCATCTTCCTAAGCTATACAACCCAGGTTTCTAACAATCTAACAGAAAATAGTGATCTTCTTCCCTTCGAATTTTTCAATTTTAAGAGAGTGGTTTGGGATATTTAGTGAAGCCAATGATAAAATACGCTGAGGCTTTATGGCCTAGGATGCCTATTCACTTCAAAATGGAGTTTCAGTTAGCTTTTGAAATGGTTTTATTTATTTTTCTCACTCAAAATGTTTATGTGTTTTACTTATTCCTTTGAACTTTAAGTTAAGTTTTTATTTCTGTTTTGACATCCTGAAGTGATAACCAAGAGAAGAACTTAAGTTCCCTTTAACTTTGGTAATCCTTTTTTATTTTAGAATACATAATAGTCATATCAACAATGTTTTCTAGTTCTTAATGCCTTAATTGGATGCTATGTGTTTTTTGTTTTCTTTCAGTTCCAAATTCTATTTTTTGGTTTGCTTTTGACATCTTATGGTAATGATAAAGAGAGGAACTCAAGTTTCCCTTGACCTTGATATCCCTTTTTATGTTAGAGTTTATGAATAATCATGTGAATAACATTTTTCTTGTTTTTTGATCCTTTGGATTGTTATGGGCATTCTAACTACTCTCATGTTAAGTTCTGCCCTAGATTTTTGGCTTTTCATAAGTAAGGTGAGTAAGGGTTCAATGACCCTAGGACCTCACTTGAATGAATCTTTGCCTTAAGCCACCTAACATCCTCCAAATGCTAGGCCTTGTATGTGTCAATATCCTCTCTTTCATATATGTTATGGGTTGTATTGTTTGGTTTGTAATGATAGAATGTGGCTATTATGAACACATATACATGTTCAGCTCCTTTACTATAGAGATAAGGTATGGTGATCATCATGGGCTTCTTCATTTGCCTTTCTTTGTTGGCTTCGAGTTTGCTTTGCTGATTTGTTATTATCCACTGCTAACTTGATTCTCCTTTTAGGTGTAGGTGTGAGTTTTTGGGATTAGACCATGGACTTGGCCCTAGCCATGTCCTACTATGGATGATTATATGTATGAATGAATAATGAATGCATGCTAAGATTCCCTTCTACGATACGTGATGCCCCCTCTCACTATGGATGATTATATGTGTGAATGAATGGTGAATGCATGCTAAGATCCCATACTATGATGCATGATCATTCTCCCTTTTTGAATCAATGACCTGATGTGTTTAATGGAATTGAGCTTAGACGTATGTTTAGGGTCAGTAATTGAACTAATCAATAATTTGATTAAAACATTAAAAGTGAACCAAGATGCCTAAAAGTCTGATCCCAATATCCAGGCGGTGTAGGGGTACCTAACCCCTTCCCCATGTTGTACCCAATTTATGAATCTAATCTCTAATAAGTGAAGATGAGATAATTCTTCTAATTAACTTAGAATAGGTTTAAATTTTATCTTCCCCGGATAAGGGGAGAGAGATCATGCATCATAGTGTGGGATCTTAGCATGCATTCATTATTCATTCATACATATAATCATCCATAGTGGGACATGGGTAAGGCCAAGTCCATGGTCTAATCCCAAGCACTCACACCTACACTTAAAAGAAGAATCAAGTTAGTAATGTATAATAACAAATAAGCAAAGCAAACTTAAAGCCAACAAATAATGGGAAACGAAGCCCATAATGATCACCATACCATATCTTTATAATCAAGGTACCTAATATGCATCTATGTCCATAATAGTCACATTCTATCATTACAAACCAAATAATACAACCCATAACATATATGAATAAGTGCATGAATCATGAATAAAAGAGAGGATATTGACACACACAAGGCCTAGCATTTAGAGGATGTTAGGTGGCCCAAGGCAAAGATTCACTCAAGTGAGGTCCTATAGTCATTGAGCCCTCACTCACCTTACTCATGAAGAGCTAAAAACTCTAAGGCATAACCTAACATGATAGTAGTTAGAATGCCCACAACAATCTAAGGGATCAAAGAACTAGAAAAATACTATTCACATGACTATTCATAAACTCTAACTTAAAGAGGAATATCAAGGTCAAGGGAAACTTAAGTTCCTCTCTTAACCTGGTTAAAACATTAAGTGAACCAAAAAAGCCTGAAGGCTTGATTCCAATATCCAAAAGGTGTAGGGGTACCTAACCCCTTCCTCATGTCGAGCCTAATTTCTGAATTTGATCTCTAATGGGTAAAGATGAAATGGGCCTTCTAATTAACTTAGAATAGGTTCAAATTTTATCTTCCATGGATTCTTGTCCCAACTAAAGTCAGGTGGCCACTCCACATCTATTAGGGATAATACTAACGTATTGTCTCGCATTTGATCCTCTAATGACCTTTTACATAAACTTAAGGCTTTGAAAAGCATATGGCCTAAAGGATCCCTGTTGATCTAACACTTGTCATATCTTAGGGTTAACACCAATGTGAAAACCCTAGTCCTCTCGATCCCTCATTGATCGATAAAAGGCAGGAGTTGTAAGCAAGATTTCACTCATTCAAGTGTAGCCACAAAACATTTAAGGCACTCATAGGCATCAAAATTAGGGGAGAACCAAGAAGGAAGAAAAAAAAAAAGAAAGAAGAATAAGAAAGTTAGTTGGGAGGAAACCTTAAGCTTTTCTAGTTTTCGCAAAAGAGGTAAGTGATTGAATGTTCTTCCTATTTTAAAATTCCTACCTTATATCATATTAAACATGCATAACTAGTTAGAATTATTGAGTAACTACTAGTGGAGTTGATGTATGAAAGTTGTTAGAAACATAAGAGATACAAGAGTTGATTGTGTTGGTTTTATTGTTGGAGCAAATAGTTGCACCCACAATTTCATAACCTTAGAAAAAGAATTAGGGAAAATGTAAAACACTAAAGTTGTAGATTTATGCCTTATCTAAATTCATATGAAGTAGTTTTGCTTAATATAGGGTTTATGAAGAGCTCTGACTCCTTGATTAGGACTAGTTCATAACTTGATAAAAACATCCTCAATCTAGCTTTTTTTCATATGTTTTGATGACATTATGTGTTGATTTAGACAAAGTGAAAAACATGAAAGTGGTAGATTCATATCCCTCCTAAATTATAATAAAATAGTTTTGCTTAATTGTTGTGTGAGAAGAGATATTGCTTTTTTATTGTGACTGACCCTTAACCATATGTAACTTGTTTAACCTATTAATTTTGTTTGCATAGAATTCAATAGCCATAGAATTGGAATTTGGTGATGTGAAAAACTTAAAATTTGTATAATTACATCTTATCTAGATGCTTATAAAAATGCTTTTACAAAATATATCATAAGTGATGAGATATTGCATCTTCATTATGATTTATTTTGAACATAATAAAACTTGTTCACTCTGAGATTGATCATTTATGTTGATGATCTTATAGACCAAATTAGACATGTGTAAAACATGAAAAATGTTCCTTTATGTGTTGTATAACTTCTGTTAAATAATTTTTGCAATTGGATTTGTACAAGTTGAGATATGGCATTGAAGTATGACCTCATTAGACTATGGTCACATTGAAACAGGACTAAATTCAAAAAATCACCATATTTTCTATAGGGCTTGTATTGACTTGAATTTTGACTATGTTATATCATCATATGTCTAATTTATGGAAAAAAAAAAAAGAATTAATTCATTTGGATAAATAGCAAGAGTTATTGCTTTGATAGTGTAACAAGGTTAGGCTGTTATACAAGAATAATAAGCATAAATACTAGATCCACTTGCATGGAACATGATCATAGTTAAATATTAAGCATGCAAACTCATTTTGACATATTTAAAATCATATATATATCAAATGTTAGGATCTAAACACATTAATGAAGCCAAAAGAGAGGTTCAAACATATAATAAAGATTCATTACATTAAAGGGGAGTAAAAGTCATAACTAGATCCTAATGTTTATATGTGGTCATTTTAAGATATGATTGTGTTCTAGTATATGCATATGTGATTGAATTGTGAAATTTTACATGTGAATACAAGTCAAGTGAGAAATATATGATCTTAATGATTACTTGTTATACCATTGTAAATGAACACTTGCATATGGAACTAAAATGATGTTGTGACCGACTTATCAAACACTTGCAAATCACTTGGCATAGGGACTATATGTCCTATTATATGACATCCATAACCTAATTTATGTACATTTTAATTGTTTTATATCTACTTGTATGCATCACATGACATAAGTATGACAATAATACTTACATCATTACATTTGAGGCACTTAAATATGATATGGTGCTTGCATAGTTGAATAGCAAATTGACTCATGTGGCATGATATTGCTATAACTTAAGTAGGGAGGTCTTGAAACTTATTAAATGTATAAGGATTTAATGGAAATTAGTAGAGGGATATAGGTGATGATGGAAGAAAAAAATGAATTAAAAGAGAGAATTTTAACTTTCAACTAATAAGAATGAGCCACAAATTTTTGTCTTTTTTGAACAAGAATACAAATTGAAATTCTCTACCATTAGGGGCTGGTAAGAGAGGAGAAAATGGGAGAAATACAACAGAAGAAAGAGTGCAAATAAAGCAAGAAAGAAGGAAAGAAATAAAAGAAGGATGAAGAAAAAGATGAAGAAGAAGGAGAAAAAAATGGAGAATAATAAGTTAACTAGAAAGAGATCTTAAGGTTTTCTACTTTTAGTGAAAGGTTTGTGATTTCATATTTATTTCGCCATGAAATTTTCTCCTCCATTGCATATCAATCATAAGTAATTAGTAGGAGTTATAAAGCAATTATAGTTAGGATTCATGTATGAGAAGTTATTGATAGTGAATATGAGTTGAATTTTGTTAATTTTGATTTTAGGAAAGACTATTTCACTCATAATTTCATAATCCTAAAAGATGAATTAGGCAAAGTGTGAAGCATGAAACTTATATGGTTATGTCTCATCTAAATGTTTGTAAAACAGTTTGCCAAATAATTTGTGTGAAAAGATATTGCCCCTCGACTGTGACTGATTCGTATGGGACCTACTCAACTATTGGTTCTATTTTCTATGAATTTCATGGGTCTAGAACGAGAATTGGGTAAAGAGAAAACATTAAAATTGTAGGTTTATGTATATGTGCCTGGATTTTTGGATGTACCTAAACAAACCACCAAGAAAGGATTGGGTTGTTGAGGAGATTGAGGAAAACATGTGGTGTGAGATCTGTGAGGCCTATTGGTGTGAGATCTATGAGGCCTATTGTTTGACTTCCTTGGGAGATAAGAAGAAATGGTTGAGGAGACAGAAGAAGAGATGACTAGAGAGGATGACAATCAACCAAAAGCTAACCTAATGGATGATCTTAAAGATTTAAGCATGGCAAACAAGAGACTTAATAGTTTTATGACCCTTATTTTCATTTGATGCATCATAAGTATCCCTAAGCCTTATAATATTTGTTTTCCTTAATTTTGACATCTTAGTTTCATTTATAGCTAATGATGTCTTTAGGATGTTTTAGTTCTTTTAGAGCATGGATGGAGGTGGATCCAATAATTCAAGGAGTCTAAATTGGTGTTTCTAAGCCTTTGCCTATGGCCTTCACTATCCTTCAACTGCATTTGTATTTCATGTTAATGTTATATGAACATGCCCCATTCATCATCTTTTATGTGTTTACTTTTTGCTTATTATCATTGATTGATGTGTGCTCATGCGTGATTTGAATGGTAATGGGATTATGGACATATCGACCTTCGACATAGAAGCATGTTAGGCCCTTTGACTTGGAGATGAACTTTATATTACCGATATTATAAATGCATTATTATTCTTAGGTTATTGTTGCTTTTTACTTTATTCCTTTGCTTAGATATCAACATGTTTGTTTTCCTTTTAGTAGGTTGATATGCATATTTCCTTTAATTTTGCATATTTATTTTTGATAATTATGCATGACCATCCGATTTAAGATCGTAGTTATATCCCCCACCCCGTGGAGAATGGTTGTAATGATGTGTTTGGTTTGATTGATTTAAGATGCATTACATGGATGGCTTAGGCCAAGAATTGGACTAATCAATAATAGGGTTAAAATGATAATTGTGAACCAAAGATGTCTGAAGGTTGAATCCCTAAATCTAGGTTGTATGTGGGTACCTAACCTCTTTCCCACAATGTATGCAATTTAAACCTTATCTTGGATGAGGTAAAGATGGATTATGTCTTCTAAATGACTTAGATAGGCTCAAAATCTGTCTGCCTAGATTATTGTTCTAACCAAAGTTGGGTAGTAGCTCCAGATAGGTCAAAGGATGATACCAAAATATCGTCTTGCCTTAGTCCCCAGTTGACCCATTAAAATAGAATAAGGGCTTCTATCATATGAAAGGCCTCCTAAAAGATCCCCCAATTATCTTGGACATGTGCTATTGCTTCAGGTTATAGAAATGTATGATTTCCATCCTCTCAAACCTTTATTGATCGATAAAATGTGGGAGTCACAAGCAAGATTTTACTAGTTCTAGTATAACTTCAAAATCGAAGCACTCATAATCATCCTACTTAGATGCATTGTCTTTGTCTACAACAGAATACAATCATTTCCCATGTGACCTTAGCATGTCTTCAAAAGCATTGTCTTGTTGTTGTGCCTTTACCTTCATCTTTGAAGTCAACAATACCTCTATGCAAATATTGGCCAAAAAACTATAAGCACAAACACCCAAACATAATGTTAAAACTTCTCATAGTTTAAGGATCGTTCAAAATATTCATCAATATTAATCATCAAGAGGTTGAGACAATAAATATTTTAACAACCGAAAGGGGATCAACAATCTTAAATGTGTTAACTAATTAACAAATTAATAATAAATTTCATTTCATTTCATTCATTTTATTCTAACCTTGTCCATTTAAAATTAAAATTCATAATTAATATCAATATGTTAGAAAGTGTAATAAATCACACAAAATATAATTTGATAGAAGATTAAAATGTAATTAAGTACTTATTATTTACTAGAAATATCTCTTATTCTTATTTTAAACTTAATTGTGGGTTCTAAATAAGCTTAGGAAAACAAAGTTAGACTTCAACTTGATAGGCATAATTAAGCTTAATATACTAATATTATTAGCTTAAGTGGCCAACTTCGACATAAAAGGTCAACCATGTAAGAGAGAGAATGAGAGATACATCATTCAATTTAAAGTAAAAAATGATTAGGGTTTTCGAAATCTTGAGCATTTAGCCAAACTTGTCTTCTTTCAACTCCTTTGTGAGTTCTAACACGTTGGCATTCTTATATTCTCACTCTCAAAAGATTCAAGAGATCTTCTCTCGTGAGGATCTTCATTAGATATTGTGCATAAAGAGTTAGAAGTGTTTGTGATTTGCGGCAAGCCAATCAAGAAAGAAAATAAATTCGCTAGTGAATTCACATAGCTTGAGGTAATTTTGCTAAATTCCATAGTGTTTGCTTAGCCATGTTAGACATTAATGCGATCATTAATTTGAAAATTACAAGAAATTGAAATTTTGCTTCCATTGCACATATTCATTAGAGTAACTAGGCCATTAATTCACAACACGTATTGCATCCCCCTTGAAATGCCATGTTAGACATTAATGCGATCATTAATTTGAAAATTACAAGAAATTGAAATCTTGCTTCCATTGCACATATTAATTAGAGTAACTAGGCCATTAATTCACAACACGTATTGCATCCCCCTTGAAATTCAGACGTGCCACATCAATCAAATTCCATGTCCCGTGATGCTAACAACTTGGCACTTGAAATCGTTAAGTCTTCATCAAACTAGTATTTCTTTTCTCACTCTAGCCCTTTCACCCTTAAAGTATATATACTTCCATCTATTCATGTACTTCTTAAGAACCAACTTTTGCTTGTCTTCTTGGCCTAATTTCTTGAAAGAACGTGCCACTCTTTTGACAGTATCTTCATCTGGTCTGACACCCAATTCTTCCATGTCTGTAAATACCTTATTTTCCCAGAGATCGAAACAAAGTTCAACACCATATCAAGGATTCTTATGCAAAATCTAACTAATTCTATAATTATATTACAACAAAAGAAAACATAGAAACTGCAGAATTAGTTTCATGGAAAGTTTTAAGTAACTAGGAAAAGGGTTGGTTTTCTAAATACCTCTATTATTTCATTTGGCATGTTATGATGAGCATACAAAGAGATCATCCTTGAAAACAAGTGCTTTGAAATAGAGCATGTATGCGTGTGCAAAATCATGTTCCACAGTGACTCAGCCTCATCCACCCTATTGTCCATATCTAATGCTAGTAGAAGGGAGTCATATGTTCCCATCGTGGTTCCTTGACCTTTGCTTAACATCCACTTTGCTACCTGAATATTGCTGAGTGTTTACAAGCCAATAGAATTCTATGCATCCAAGTTCATCATAACAATGTTAAACATTTGGATGCATAATCTAAGCCTCAGCCAAAATATTCTCCACGTCATCACATATATATATATATATTTTTAATGCACTGGGAACATACTACCTAAAATGACATTCAACAAAATGATGCTTAAATATTTCTGTACCAACAGCATATTCAAAGTGCCATACCTGAATCACACGCAGCCATTGATTTCTCTTCCTCAATATTCTTAAAGCTTTAGCCATTGCAATCAAAGGAAACTCTATCTCCCAAGCAGTCCATTTATCTAATGCTCCATAAACAGCCTCTTTCTCATTAGGAAGTTCAGAAATCTATCATTTCAAGCCAACCAAGAATAAGAAATTTGCCAACAAAATTAGATGTCTCTTTTAAATTTTTACAGTTTATAATTGACCCCAGAAACTTCAAACAGAGTATGAGAAATATAACAAAGATAAATAAAAGAAACTTACAATTCTAACAAGATTCCGTGCTTTCTCCCCAGATCTACCGGAATCTCTTTTCTTCCACAAGTGTTGCCCTGTATTTACAGCCTTCTTTATGTTATCCCTGCATTTAAGCTGGGCATCGTAAGTGAAAAGTTATGAACACCTAAAACAATTGTTCTGGGAAGAAGACAGATTCTGTAGAACATAGCCAATCAACAACAAAATAGATATATGAGGTACAAAGAAAAAGTGATGATAAGGATAAACCAGCTGTCCTATCAGTAACAAATGATTGTTGTTAAATTGTGAGAAAGGGAAATCACCTCCTCTCACCAGCGCTAGACATAGATTTTCGTTGTGCATGTTGATTGCGAGAGCACTTGGGATAAAGAACATTTGTAACCTACATGTGCAAGGAAGAATTTTATCCATGTATATAAATTGAAATATAGGATTTTCTAGCTTGTGTTTGCTGCTAGGACAGTAACAAATATCTGCTTCTGCATGAAAGAAAATCAATAGTTTGAAAACATAAAACTCAAGAACAAAACTACATTTATCATAATCCAAATTCTGCCTCAAAATTCCAATACAGCAATATGGGATTTGAAAACATGGTTAGAAAACCATTATTGCTTCCTTCACTGCACAAGTCTTGACTGTTATATGATTCTAATTCACTTCTAAATATAATACGAAGCCATGAAGGAAAATAACTTGTTTTTCAGCCAAATAACAGTTTTAATAAGAAAAAAATCCCAAATGATTCAAACAGTAGGAATATAAATTGCTCCAAATAATACTAATTATACATCTTAACCATAAGCAAGAAACTTTTTTTGTAGTACAATTATGATTAAAAAAAAGTTAAGGATTTGAAAGAATATATATATATATATATACACACACACACACACCCACACGAAAAGGAGAAAAAGAAACAAGCAGCATACCATAGGTTTCAAACCTTGAATTCCAATATTAGCTACAACTGAGCAGGAACTTTCATTGAAAAGTGGAGAACTCGATGGAGCAATTGTGCTTCTTTTTGTCTTGTCATTGCAATATAAACGCACCAAATCAACAGACAAGAATTTGTAATTATTATAATTAGGGTAAGCGAGAACAGAGAATGGGGCCTTTTTCGAGGAAGCATTAGTAGCAGGGAAGAAGGAAAGAAGCTGAGGAATGGGGGAAATGGACGCCGATTGCAGAGCCATAAGTTGTGTATGTCTCGATTGGAGGTATTATTAGGGTAGTTGTATTCTACCAAACCCACACTGCCGCCCGTTCAATACAACCGCTACAAAAGAACAGCTGAACATTGATTCATGGGTGAGGCTGGAAGTGCAACGCAAGAATCAACCGAAATTTTGAGGAATTTTGGAGGCTTAAGAATCTTTGTCTTTCACTGACCTACGTATTTCAGCTCCCTCTAGCATCCGATAGTTCATTTTTGTTTGTAGTTCTACCAATTTCAAGCTCGGGTGTCAAGTCAACTCATGTCTTAACATGATAATAAAGTGGTAAAAGTCGGCCGCCCGGAAGAAGAATGTACAAATTTCGCTCGCCAATGCTTAAAATAAAATAAAATAAAGAAAATTACAATTTGGATCAGTTTTCAGAAATAATTAAATTTTTTTCAACATTTAATTTTGTTTAACTATATAGTCATTATCTCTAATTAAAATTTATTTTTTTATTAATCAGCTAAATAAAAAAGAGTCAAAATATTGAATTAAATAGAATAATGAAGGTATCTTCCTCACTAATCATTTTTACTCGTAACGCAAATTTAACAAAATTCTCAATAATGATTTCATTTTCTACCAAAAGAAAATTTTCCTAGCAATCAAACTTAGCTCGAAGCATATTAAAAATAAAATAAATTCTAAATAAATTATAAAATAGTCTAAGAAAAGTGGGAAAAAAAATCTTTCCATTCCTTTTCTTTTCTTCAATTTTTTTACCATTGTTTTCTTCAACTTTTTTTTTTTTTATACCATCATTGTTTATGTAAGTGTTGTGCAAGAAGTTCTTGTTGTTCTTCTTATTGAATTAGTGAAGATAGTTATTTTTCTTTTTATTTACATTTGGTTCTAGTTTCCTGAGTTGATTAGATATGTTCTAGTTTCATTAGTTGATTAGATATGTATTAGATTCATTAGGTCATGCCTACGAATTCGCAATATTTGTATAAAAATTTGTAATTAAGAAAAATTCTTGTATATTTTTGATTAGGTAATGATTGTATATTTCTAATTAGAGTATGATTCTTTACACTACTAGGATTATAACTCGTGATTTACTCACTTTTGTTGTTATATTATGATATATATATATACACACACACACACATCAATATTGCCAATTTATCTGATTTTATCTTTCTACTTTCTCTCTTCTTTTTTTCTTTCCTATTTCTCTTTCTTTTGTTTGCAGTTTCTTATAACTTGCAAACTATTTGGATTGACTATTTCTACCTACATATCTAACCTCAATTGATTGTTTAACCAATATATCGAATCTCAATTGTTCTCAGTCTGTTAGGAGGATTAATAGCTTATACTACTTATATATCTCAAATTGTTATATTTTAAATATCAAGACTGGAATTATTTACATTCATAGCTCTATAAGTACCCTTTTGATTTTATTAATTCTTAGGATAATTACTTAATTTGCTTTAGAGCAAATATATTTTTGGCATACTTGATGAAACTTTACGTATGCTAGTAAAGACTAGATGCTAGACAATCTTACAATAAGGACAAGACTAACTTAGAGAATAAATAAAAGCTCTTCATTCGCGTGAAGGAATGTTAAACCCTTCAAATTTCAATACTAACACCAAGTCAATACCACCATATTGGAAGATGATTTTGCCAACTTCTGATGGCACGTACTTCTCTTATAGCCATTCATCGTTGCGGTCACTAATTATTCATAAATTACGAGCCAAATTATCATTGAAAATCATACGATTTTTACTAATACGATAAACCAAATGGCAATTGTGAAAAGGTCAATAGTTAAAGATAATAAAACTACCTAAAAGGATATTTGGTTGGGATTATATTAGATAAACCAATGTCTTGATCTACTAACCATTATACTTTAAGGAAGGTAGGCATTTACTCATAATGGGTGGATCTTTATTGACTATCAAATATTAGAAGAAGTTATGTAGCTAGAACACCAAGTTTGGTGCAGATCTAGCCTTACCCTTACAAATAATGAATCATATATTATCCATAAAATGCTTATGGTTCTCAAGCTTATAACCTTAATATGGTATATAACCATGTTGACCTTAGCGCACTAAGAAAAGAGTGGGGTGGGGGGGGAGGGGGGGGTTGAATTGGTGACAAATGTGAACTTTTGATTTGGAGGAAACTCAAAAAAATGAAAGATTAGAGAAAGGGGTAAGAGAAGAATGAACACAAGAGTTTTATAGTGGTTCAGATATTAACCAACCAATTGGGTATTTCACTCAATCACTAGTGTTTTACAAGCTCACACTCAACTTAGTGTTTAGGCTCACACTATACCTTACAACTTATGTTTTCTAGGCTCACACTAAAGCCTATCACAAGTGTTTTCAAGGCTCACACTAAAACCTATACAAGAGTTTCTAAACAAGGGCTAACTCTCAAACCCAACCCAAAAGGTGTTTAATGCTCACACCAAACTATATATAAATAAATAAAGAATTAAAGATGAGAATTAACTTAGTAAGAGTTTTGGCACATATCAAATGGTTATTCTCTTGCATTCAAGTCCATTTGGTGGTGTATTTATAAGCAATAACCACCAAAGAGACGTTACAAATAAACTATGTCCAAATCTCCAAGTTATGCTAGACATATCATGCATTAAATGCTCGTCAGATGAAATTCGCGATAACGATTGAATTCGCGGTCGTTATTTTTAAATTGTGTCTAATGGCTAGTCCACATAGCATGAAATCATTTGTCTTTCCAAAAACTAGTTGTTGGACCTTTCTAACGGATCTTAAACTTTGCAGTCGCTACTTCAAATTTATGGTCTCTATTTTCCTTGTCGGACATAATTGTCACCATAAAATCCTCTGTCTAACATGGAGATGTTATTTCTGAAATTCGCAGTCACTAATTTCGAAGGCAGATTTTCATACTTAGAGTTTGTTGCTTCTATTCAACTCCTAATGAGATTCTATTTTAATATCTACAAAAAATAATACTTAAAATTGATATTAGAACCTTTCAATCTATATTGTCAAGATCAAAAAAGAGTCTTGACTTAGGTTTGAATAACCTAGTCCAACAATCTCCCCCTTTTTGATTTTGACAATCTAGATTGAATATGCAAAGCATAAAGAATCAATTATGCATGCTCCTAAGAGAATGATTGTGAAGTGATTAAAAAAAAAACATAAGTATGAAATTGCTCCCCCTCAATCCATACTCCCTCTTGGTTATTCTAATAAGATCATTGTCTTAACTTATTGGGAATGTTGTTTAATTTCTCTCCCCTTTTTATATGTTCCCTCTTTGTATATTCAGTTAATTATCTCTCCCCTTTGTCAAGATCAAAAAGAAGGGAATGAGAGGGAATAAGAGAGAGAATAGGAAATATGAGAGGGAAATGACCATAAACTCATCAATAGTACAAACTCAAATTTGAATAGCAAACATAAGTAATTTTGCACAATTGATCACAATATGTCACATAAGAAGATAAATGGATGAAACATAAATGCAAAATAATTCAAACATTTAAAAGATGCTTAAACATAGAAACTAGGGCTAGAAATTTAAGAGTGGTCATATATGGCCCTAATAGAGTATATGATTCAAACATTTGAAATGCAGAAAACCTCAAATGCAAAATGAATTGAACTCAATATATAATCAATTAAATCAAATCAAATATGTCAACACATGGATATATCAAGCAATAAAACTCCCCCTAATTATATGCATAAATATATTAAGTTAAAAACATAATGGAAAAGAGATAAATTACAAGTTTACCATTAATGCATTACAAGTTTAGTATTAATGTCTTGATACCAAATAACCATTTGAAAATTTTACCCCTTTTTCATTAACAATCTTCATTCACCTTTTAGATTTTCCATAATGAGAATTTGGTGAAGAAGTCTCCATCCTGCAATATCAAACACTTTGTCTTGGTACCCAAACATACTTGGGTCATTGGGGGTTAGTCTTGGAAGAGTCCTCCAATTTGAGGTGTGTCTTCCTAATGTGGCAAAATACATTGATATGCCCATATCTCATGCAATAATGACATTAAAGCTTAGACGTATGAGTCTTTCTCCTACGCATAACCATAGTATGAGTAGGGGGACTTCTCATACTTGGGTGGTAAAAGTGTATGCAAGTGCATAAGTGATGAGAAGTATAGGAGAATTTTCTATGATTGTGTAGGTAAGCATGCTTCTTGTTGTATATATAAGCATGATTTGTTTTTTGAGTCTTGGCTCTTGAGCCTTAGGGGGTCTTTCCTTTGCCCTTAGGCATAGGTGTTTTAATGCTAGGGGCACCTTTCTTCCTCATGACCTCAATACTTGAAGTTTGAGGTGTTAATGCTCTAATGAATGTAGTGGGTGAAGAGGCTTCATTAAAGCCTAAACCATACCTAACTAAAAGAGGTCTTTTAGATACAATAAGTGTATCCAAAGTTTCCTTCCCCTTATGAAATTTAGAGATAGAATTTCTAAGTTTTATAACTTTATCCTTCAAAAAATCATTTTCCTTTCTCAAAGAGTTAAGAGAGGATGAAGACTTAGAAAGACTCTCTAATGACTTTTTGAGTTCTTCATTAGAAGTCCTTAATTCACTTACAAGATTATTTAAGGATTTAAATTCATCCTCTAGTTTGGAATATTTTTTCTTGTAAGTTTTCATTTGTGACCTATATTTGTCATATTTCAAAGTGAAAGCTTCTAAAAGTTTAGCATCTATATCATCAAGTGCATCATAATCATCATATGAATGTAGAGAAGTACTTACCTTTTTAGAGGAGTCATCTTGAGCCATGAAGCAAAAGTTTACTGCTTAATCTCCATCTTTATCTTCATCACTTGAATCATCATCCCAAGTAGCCTTAAAGAACTTCTTCATTTCCTTGTGATGATAGGAAGATGACTTTCTTTGAATTCTTCTTTCTTTTCTCTTTTTTATCAACTCATTAGTCCTTATTGATATTTTGGCAAGCTCTTTTTCTTCTTTATCACTTTCATTTGAGTCACTTGAGCTTGAATAATCTTCTTGAGCTTTGAAGGCTAGAGCTTTCTTCTCCTCTTTGTGTCTTTATTCTGTTAGCTTCTTCATCTCTTCATCTTTCTTAATAGCCATCTCATGAGTGAGAAGCTTACCAATGAGGACATCAGTTGACACTTTCCCAATCTCTGGATTGGACTCTTAAATGCTGCATACTCTTGCACCAAATTTATTTAATGAAAGAGATTTGAGGCTTTTAGTGTTTACCTCATAGTTGGTAAGAATCCTTTAAAACTTTTTCATGTTTATGACAATAGAGAGGAGGCTATTTGTCATTTTGGTGATGCTCTCACGGTCTTTCATTATGAAGAACTCTCACTCTGCCACATACATCTCCAACCTATTTGATTTCACAAGAGTTGTCCCCTCATGATAGTTTTCTAGTGATTTCCATATGACATGTGCAGTTTGGCAATGTTAGACTCTTCCATTTTCTTCTCTTGACATGGAGCTTAGGAGAATAGCCATTGCCCTCTTATTCTTCCCATTTGCCTTCCTTTGTGCTTCACTCCATTCGTCTCTTGCAATTGCCACTTCCACTCCTTCAACCATTTTTGTTGGAGATTTCCACTCTTTAAGTATAAAAATCCCACAAGTTGATGAGATCGCTATCAAGATAGATCACCATTTTATGCTTCCAAAGAGCATAATCATTACCATCAAAGAAGGGATTCAGATGATAGTAGGCTCCTTCTTGTGCCATTGATCTTTTCTAACACATTTAAGGCTTGAATTGAGACTTGGCTTTTATACTAATTATTGACCCTAGTGCACCAAGAAAGGGGGGTTGAATTGGTGGCAAATTTGAACTTTTAATTTGGAGAAAACTCACAAAAATGAAAGATTAGAGAAAGGGGTAGGAGAAGAATGAACACAAGAGTTTTATAGTGGTTCGAATATTAACCAACCCTAGATCCACTCCCCAATTCACCAATTAGGTATTTCACCAAATCACTAGTGTTTTATAAGCTCACACTCAACTTAGTGTTTAGGCTTACACTAAACCTTACAACTTGTGTTTTCTAGGCTCATACAAAAACCTCTTACAAGTGTTTTTAAAGCTCACACTAAAACCTATCTCAAGTGTTTTCAAGGCTCACACCAAAACCTATATAAGAGTTTTTAAAAAAAGGGCTAACTCTCAAATCTAACCCAAAAGGTGTTTAAAGCTCACACCAAACTATATACAAAGAAATAAAGAATTAAAGATGAGAATTAACTTAACAAGAGTTTTGGCACATATCAAATGGTTATCATATTGCATTCAAGTCCATTTGGTGGTGTATTTATAGGCAATAACCACCAAAGAGACATTACAAATAAACTATGTCTAAATCTCCAAGTTATAGTAGACATATATTACATTAAATACTCATAAGATGAAATTCGCGATTGCGACTAAATTCACGGTCACTATTTTTGAATTGTGTCTAATGGTTAGTCCACATGGCATGAAACCATTGGTCTTTCCAAAAACAAGTTATTGGGTCTTTCTAACAGATATTAAACTTTGCAGTCGCTACTTTAAATTTATGGTCACTATTTTCCTTATCGGATGTAATTGTCATCATGAAATCATCTATCTATCATGGAGATGTTATTTTTGAAATTCGTAGTCGCTACTGAAAATTCGCAGTCGCTAATTTCAAAGGCAGATTTTCATACTTGGAGTTTCTTGCTTCTAATCACTTCTATTCAACTCCGAATGAGATTCCATCTTAATATCTATAAAAAATAAGACTTAAAATTGATATTAGAACCTTTCAATCTATATTGTCAAGATCAAAGGAGAGTCTTGACTTAGGTTTGAATAACCTAGTCCAACAAACCATCCTAAACCAACTTAAAGGTTAGTGTACTAATTGCTTCATTAATATTGTTGATAGTCGTAAGCTCATTATAAGTACCTCAATTTTGCAGATATGCTATGCTTGAATGAGCGAAATTTTTCTTGTGACTCCTAAATCATTTAATGACCATTAAGGAGCTGAGAGGATGTGTCCTTATACTTTGATGTAATCCCTAATGATGCACACATAAGGATTATTAGGGGATTTGATGGATGGAATTCTTAAAAGTTTACAGCCCATGACAAATTATAAATGGTCATTAGGGAACCATATAAGATTAATACTTTGGTAATACCCTAAAACTTGAATAAAGTCACCATCCGACTTTGATCAGGATAAAGTTTTAGGTAAGGATATGTTTTTATTCAAATAGGCCTTCTAAAAGACCCAAACCATCTTCATGCGATGAGAGATTCTAGTGGGGAGTTAGATATGACTCGAGAAAGACATGAGGCACATATGGGTTTCTCGGATTTTGATATTTGACCTTTAAGTAAATACTTGGTTTACTTTTACAAACTTTGTTCTCATTAGTTAATCAACCCTAATCATACATCTAGCACATTATTGATTCAACCACAATAAGCAACTAAGCATATATAATTATAAGGGATGAGGGATACATGAAATTATATGAGAGGTGCATGTATAAGTAATGTAATTTATGTGGAAATAAGGACTTACATGCCATCAAAGGAGAAATTTTGACCTATAAATGGCAACAAAGGTAAGAAGGCTTTTACCTTTTTACTTATAATTCGTTCATGGCTTATGTAATGTCCCTTAAATGCTCAATATACAAGTTAATATAGTGTGTGATGTGAGCATAAAGTCATGCTACCCCAATGAAGAATGACACTTAAGCGCACCATAGTTGAAGCACAAAGGACACAAAGTGATGAATGATATAGATGTGAATAACCAACTATAAAGTAAAGGCAAATATTGTGAGTAATGAATAAAAAACATATGAATTATAGATCATAGATTATTGTAACCTATTCGATCACTTTCTTATCACAACAAATACCATGGTCTAAGCATCAAACTTTGGACCTCAGGATATAAAGCCTGATGATGAAATCATTGAACCACATCCCTATAATGAAAAAGGAATTGCCCAAATGGAGGGATGAAAGACTTTAGGAAACCTTAAAGAAGCCAAAGACCAAACCTAAAAACTAAGTCCAAACCTAGCTTGGGGTTACCAACCAAGCTTAATGGGTTGTACAACCTATCAAGCAAGGTTGGATGACCCTAAAAGTAGGGTTACACAACCTTAGTTAAGATTATTCAACTTTCCTTAAACCCTAATATAATGAATCTTCTGAAAATGGTTCTCCCTTTCAACCCTAGGGTTGTACAACCCATTCTTAGATGTACAACCCATTCTTGGTTGTACAAACCATGTGCAAACCCTATCTCTAAGAGATTCATCTCCCCCTTTATGTTTGCTCATGTCCATGGAACAACTAAAACCATTTCTGACCATGTGTACTCATCCCACACCTATAAATACCCCCCTATTTGAAGAGAGGGGAGAGGCTTGGAAACCCTAAAAATACTCTATAGAAAGCACCATTCAAGGACCCCCTTAAACGTAGAAAACCTAACCTCACACCACCCTCTCCAAGGTAGAACTGGGCCTTTATCTTTACATTTGTGTATCATCCTAAGCATTTTGAGGATATTGAATTTGTTACGTACTTCTGAGGGTAAAAACACCACTAACACATACTTAGGATACCTATTCCCCTCTTCTTCTTTCCTCATTCTTCTCATTTTTTTTTTGGAAACCTAGGAAATTAGGGTTGTGCAGCCTTACTGGTAGGTTGTATAGCCATTCTCCATGGTTGTACAACATAGTTTTCCTTTAACACAGTAGAAAGCTTTTTTTTTTCTTTGTTCTTTTATATTTCTCTTTTTAAGGTACTTTTTTTAATGATGTTTTGTGACTCCAATGATAGAAAATGGTGATGTTCAATGGCTTAAGACCCATATTCACCTCAAAAGTGGAGTTTTGTTAATTTTCTAAAGAACTTTTCTTGCTACTTTTACCTAAAAGGCTTTTGTGTTCCTTTGTCCCTTTGAACTTAATATTAGGTTTTGGTTCTATTTTAGACACCAAGAGGCAATGTTCAAGTGAGGAACTTGAGATTCCCTTGACTTTGAAAACTTTCTTAGTATTGGGGTTCATGTACTAGTTATGTGAATAGTACTTTTGTTCGTCACTTTTTCCTTTTGGTTTGGCATCCTAATTTCTGTAATAATTAGTTGTGCCATCAATTTTTTTAGCTATTTGTGAGCAGTATAATAGAGGGTTCACCAACCCTAGGATCTCACTTAAGGTGAATCTTTGCCCTAGCCATCCAATGTCCCCCTCAAATGCCTTATATTATGTGTTCATCTTTCCATTTGATCATCATCCATGCATTTTCTTTATGTTTTACATTCTGTTTTGTAATGTTTGAAGGTGTCAGCATGGACTTAGATTGAGTGTTAGGATACCTTGATGTTGGAGATATGGTAAGATGATTACCATGGACTTTGTTTATCTTTCTTGGTTTATTTCAAATTTTTCTTTGGTTACTTCTCTTATTAACTCGTTGCTAACTTTTTTCTTTCTTTAGGTATAGGTATGATTACTTGGTGTTAGACCATGAACATTGTCTTAAACACTTTTCCATATGGATTATACAATTATGCATGGCTACATTTATGTGAATGGATGATAATGCTTGTCAAATATGCCATGTCACATTACCCCTTCCCTATTATGGATGATCATGTGTGTGAATGGATGATAATGCATGTTAAAACCCTATACCATGATGCTTGACCTCTTTCATCTTTTGACTTGATGACTTGATTTGTTGGAGTGGATCATCTTAGATGTATGTTTAGGGGTGATAATTGGACTAACCAATAGCTTGGCTAAAATACTAAAGGTGAACCAAAGATGTCCAAAGGCTGAATCCCAATATCTGGGTGACTTGGGGGAACCTAAACTCTTTTCCAAGTCGTATATAATTTTCAAACTGATCTCTAATAGGGTGAAGATGAAATGGCCTACTAATTTACTTATATTAGGTTTAAATTTTGTCTTCCCTGGATTTTTATCTTGAGCAAAATTAGGTGGCAACTCTACATTTCCTAGGGATAGTACTAATGTATTGTCCCATTTCGGTCTCCCGATGACCACCATTTGGACCTAAGGCTTTAAACTTGAATAAGGTCTAAAGGATCCTTTGATGATTCAAACACGTACCATATTCAGGGGTCATTACCAGTGTAAAGACTCTCATCCTCTCAATCTTTTAATGGTCGATAAAAGGATGAAGTCACAAGCAAGATTCCACTCGTTCGAATGCAGCCACGAAATTGATCAAGGCGCTTGCAGTGATGACTCTATTAGGGACTCAAAATTGAATTTGTGTTCAATTTCTGGTTCGCTTTTAATCTTTTAAACTTGTTATTGATATAGTCTATTGCATTCATATAGTCTTCATACTTCACCACGAGCATTAGGTGCCCTTAGATAAGCTAATGGTTCTCCAAACTTGAAACTTAAGCTCTATTCGGGCTTAGAAGATTGTGATGAGGATTCATCACTCATGAGCCTAGTCCCTTCAGGTATATCAAATAGGGGATCACGACAATTGCCCTCTATGCTTATAAGAGCCATCAACTATAACAACCTTTTTAACCATTAGGGGCATGCTGGAGTCAATAGTACCTTGGAATAGGGTACCCTACTTATTTGCATTTCTCCAAAGAAAGGTGAAAGTCCTCAAAGAACATGATTAGCGACCCCTAATAAAACATAAATGTAACCCCATCCCTTTAATGTAATTATTCCCCATATGTAAATACTTATGTATTCCCTTTCCTCGCCATGTAAATACCTTTTATGTATATCCCTTTTTCTTTAAAGAGATTTCTTTCTTCGCTCATACATATTTCTTCAAGTAATGTAAAGAGCTCCTTCTTTTATTGGCCTTATATATCTAGGCCTTAACTCTTCTTGATCTAAGGTGATCCCATACATTACTTGCCCCATGATGGTATAAGAATGGGACTCCACCTAGGAAAGAGCCACTAGACCTCATGTGTGGAAGGAATAAGGTAGGAAGGATCTTTTGCAAAATGACATGCATCTATTACTTGTTCATGCATCATATCTTATTTCGTAGTCACATTAGCTCTATTCAAACTCTCGTGGAATAGAAGAGTTAACTAATTCACTCGGAAAATTAAGACACCAAATAAAAGTCCAAAGGCCGATCTAGTTACAAAGTTGAACGTACCACCTAAAGTTTTGGAAAGGTTAATGTTTGACTTCCTTACTTGTCCCCAATAAGGCTAAAGGCTTTAGGAAAGAAAGTACTTAATTTAATGACTTTAATAAATAACTGGAGAAAATATAGAAAGCCCTAAGTGTTAAAGAGTTAGAGAAGAGAATAAACATTAAAGAATTGCTTGCTCGCAAACCTGAGAAACTACTAGTTAATTTTCACATGCCTGAGCTATCCAAGTTCATAAGGATATAGAATACTAAGAACCATGTTTGTTTGTATGTGTTAGTCATGGAAGTGTCTGTGGTGCTGACTAATACCATGTTAGATCTTTTCGAGTTTTCATTACATAGATCTACTTTAATTAACCAAAAACTATCAGGGAAGATTAGAAAGAGCTCACAAAAGCTTTTGAAAGACACTACACTTGTAATTCAGACCTTGAAGTCATGTTGCACGACTTAGAATCTTTGAAGTAGAAAACTGGTGAAAGCTATAATGACTATATTAGAAGGTGGAAGAAGATGGCTTCAAAGGCAACCACAAGGCTTACATAAAGGGAACGAGTCAAAATGATTGCAAAAGGGGCTATGCCTAGTATTAACATCAAAATAAAAGAAATGTTGGTTAGAAATTTTGAGGATCTTTAAGAAATAGGCCTACAAACTGAAAAGTTGAAACCTTAGTCAATAAGGCAATATGGGGAAGAAGAAGTGCCTTGACCCTGCCCTAAGTAGAAGGGAACAAGATGATCGATGTTAATGCAGTAAGGGCGTTAAGACAATTTACTGATTTGGGAATGCCTCTATTCAAGGCATTTGAGAGGTTAAAGAAGAAAAAAGAGTTAAAGCCTTTAACACTAAGATAACCTCCTAATATGTTGCCTAAGGGATATGACACTAATGCTTACTATGCTTTTCATCAAGGAGTAGGTCACATCACTGATAACTGCTATAGATTGAGGCATGAGATTCAGGATCTTATCGACAGTAAGATTATTGTTCCACTAAACCCTAGAAGGCCTAACATCTGAGGGAATCTGCTCTCCAGTTATCACAATGTTCCTCCCTCAAGTCAAGGGAGATTTATGATAGACTTTGGAGTTCTTGAGAAAGTTTTCATTATTATTATTGAGGATATTGCAATGAAGGCCTTAGTTATTTATACTATTAATCCTTGGGAAAATTTAAATGAGGAGACCGAAGAGGTGAGAAGGGGGAGGAGAGCGATGAAGAAAAAGATGTTGAGTAGGTAAATCATGTGACTTGCAATGGGAAGTACTACCTTGACAGAGTAGTTCCTAGAGAATCGAGGGTTGAAAAGGAGACGAACGTGCTTATTGCAAAAGAGAAAGAGGATGACAACCATATTATGAAGAAATTAAAGAAGGTACCAACTTAAATTACTATATGAGGACTACTTATCACCTCTCAAATGCATAAGAAGGCTATGATAGGGGCCCTATCCAGCCTAGTCATTTCCAATGAAGTTACTCTAAAAGATGTTATTGCATTGGTGACTTATAAAGACAAAATCACCTTTCTATATGAGAATTTGTAGCCAGAGGGAAGGGATCACAATTTAGGTTTATTCATCAGAGCTGAAATGAAAGGAAGGCATACCCCATGTGTGATAGTGGATGATGGATATAGGATTAACATTTGTCCAGCAAAGTTATTATATAACTTTGGTTTGTCTAAGAAGGACTTGGAAGGTTTTGATAGTGTCATTAGGGCCTATGATGATAGTAAAAGGTTAGCTGCAAGCGCATTCAAGACTATGGTAAAAATAGGAGTAGTCAAGGCCATGGTGGAGTTTACAGTCTTGGACATTTTGATTACTTTCTCACTTTTACTGGGGAGGCCATAATATCATCCTCTCAGTGGGGTACCTACCATCATTCACTAAAAAGTTAAGATCCCCTACAAATGAGAGATTGTGAACATTTATTCTGAGATTGGTGAAATTGTATCAACTTTGAGTGTGGTTGTTCCATACCTTTAAGGGTTTTAGGCCACTGGAGTCATAGATAAATGGGTTGATTTAAAGATAATGGCAATTATGAAGACCATGAACTTCTTTCTAGGGCAGGGGTTAAGGAAAAATTCTACTAGCATGTTAGAGTTCCCAAAGATTCCTATCTAAACTAAAAGGAAAGGATTGGTATACCATGATGAAGGGTCAAAATAAGAAGTGAGAGACTTGTTGGGCCACTGTCAGACTTCTTTGTGAAAGAAGGGAAGTTCTTAGAAAAGTGGATTAAGGTGTAACATCCCTATCCACATTTATTGGCATTCTTACATGAACATATTCATTACATAAATGATTTGCAATCCCACGTGAACATATGCAATGGATAAATGATCATTTAGATATTACTTGCACCATTGCACTATTGCATTTGAGACACTTGATGACACTTGCACCATTGCATTTGAGACACTTGAACATATATGTAATGTTTGTATAGTTGCATGGAAAATTATCTTATAGTTTATGCATGTTATATTATCATAAATAATGGTGATTTAAAGCTTATTTAAAAACATAAGGAGCATATGGGGATTAGAAGATGGATGAAGGTGATGAAGGAGTGAAGAAAAGAGACTAAAAGGGAAAAGTGAACTTCCAACCAAAGGAAATGAGACATCATGATTTGTTATTGTTACAATAGGTTTACAAGTGGAATTTTTTTAGCCTTTATGATAAAAATAGAGAAGTTAAACATGAGGTTTAGTAAAAAAAGGAGAGAGCTAAGGAAGAAAGAAAGAAAAGAAGAAGAAGAAGAAGAAAGAGAGGGAGAAGAGTGAGCTTCCTAGGAAGGAATCCTAAGCTTTTCTGGTTCTGGGAAAATAGGTAAGTTAATTTATTTTCTTCCTACATGAAATTAATCCCTCATGACATGCTAATCATGCATGGTTAGTAAGAATTATAGAGTGTTTGAGGTAGAGCTCATGTATGGAATTTGAAATTCAAGAGAAACAAGAGCTGATTGTGTTGGTTTTGTTATTAGAGTAGAGTTTTGTACCAGCAGTTTCATAACCCTAGAAGAGGAATATAGGAAAGTGCAAATGTAAAAGTTATAGCTCTATGCCCCATCTAAATGAATGTAAAACATTTTTGCTCAATTTGGTGTGTGTGAGGAGATATGCCTTCTTCATTAGGGTCGGTTCACAACCAACCAAAATCACCTTAGTCTTTATATTTTCTTTTATTTTGATGTCCTTATGTTCAAATTTAAACTAAGTGTAAAACATGAAATTTGTAAGGTTATATCCCCTGTAAATACTTGTGAAGCATTTGTGTGGAAAGAAATATGGCCCATTGATTGTGACTGATCCTAAAAATCGATAAAACCTCATCAGTCTTACAATTCCATTTTCCAAAAATTTGATGGCCATAGATTCAGAATTTGATGATGTGACAAACTTGCAAGTTATATATTTATGTCTAGTCTACATGACTATGAAATACATTTGACAAATTTAACATGGTTGTTGAGATATTTCCCCTTCATTATGACTGATTGTCAACATGCTGAAAACCTGCTCACCTTGAGATTGGTCATTGGTTTTGGTGACTTTATAGACTCATCTAGATAATAAGTAAAACATAAAAAATGTTCCTTTATGTGTTTTGTAACTTCTGGTAGATTTTTTTTGCAATAGGATTTATATAATTTGAGATATACCTAAGAATGTAAGACCAACTCAGACTGAGATGACATTGAAATATGACAAAATTCAAAAATTCACCACATTTTCTATATGTCTTATATTAATTTGAAATTTGAAAATGTTTTATCATTATGTATCTAGTTTATTTGAAAAAAAGAATCAAGTCATTTTGATAAGTATATCTAGAGTTACTACTGTGAGGGTGTAGCAAGGTTGGGCTGCCATAGAAGGAAAATATGCATAAACACTAGGTCCACTTGCATGGATCATGCCATAGCTGCATACCAAGAATTCATAATCATTTTGACATACTTATAACCATGTATGTATCAAATGTTAAGATCTCAACACTTTGAAGAAGTACTAGAGAGAGAACCAAACCTACCATAAAAGTTGGTCACATCAAAAGATGAGTAAAAACCATAATTAGATTCTAATGTGTATGTGTGATAATTTTATAATATGATTTTGTTCTATTACATGTATATAAGATTGAATTGTTACACTTTACATGTGAATACAAGTCAAGTGAGAATTATATGCTCTTAATGATTACTTGGTATACCATTATGATTGAACACTTGCATATGAAACTAAAAGGATGTTGTGACCGACTTGTTAAACACTTGCAAATCACATGGAAAAGGGACTAATATGTCTTCTTGGCACATGTTATTGATCAAAGGATTCTCTTGTTATATGCTGGCCAATGAAAATCAAATGTTACTTGAATCACATGAATTCCTAAGAGCAATGTTTGCCTTGCAAGGTCACGAAAAAAATCAATTTATTGCACTTGCATTTGCATGGTCAATTATTATACTTGTAATTTATCCTGATGATATTCTTATATTGGTTGTGGCATAAGAATCTAATTATTGTTTTTTTTTCATTAAGTTGCTACTCACCAAATTGCAATTATGTTTTTCAAATACTGAAACATAGGGTTTGGATACTTTGATGCATAGAGTTTTACATATAGATACATGGACCACAGGTCGTCATCTAAATTCCAACTCTCTCTCCCATTGTGTCATGTACACATATATTGATAGGAACTATTTTATGGCCACTAGCCTTGAACATTAGTTAACATATATATACATCAAATACATGTTCGAATATGTATGTATGATGAATAAACCTTTATGCATATGTATTTTTGGACATGAATGCCATGATTTGCAAATGAAAATGGTTGTTACATGAGGAACCATTCAGAGTGAGAAGTCATTAAGCAATGACATTGACAGACTTAAGAAGGCTTTTTTCCAATTGGATGTTGGTGAACTGGGTTATCATAATTATCAAGACTCATTAGAAGAGGAGAATAATGAGAAGAAAAGAAAGAAGAAGGGAAAATAGGTTATAGGAACGAAGAACGAAAAAAAAAAAAGGTCAATTTATGGTGTTGTATGACTCTTTATTGACATGGTCATGGAAGGACAGGAAGAAGATCATGGATGAACAAAGGGAGAAATATATGCTGAAGAAGAACTTTTAGGCCACTGGGAAGATTGTGTAAAGTAAGGGTTTGACGTTCTAAAGTAGAATTTATCATTCGTGGACTAAGAATAGGAGTATACTAGGCCTTGTAAGTTCACTGAAGCTACTTACACTGGGATAAAATTAGAAGACATTGAGAGCAAGATTGTAAACTCCATTGAGGAAGTAATTTGTGAGGAAATGAAAAATTCTATGGCAAAAATTAAGCCCACCATGACAGATGCAGCAATACTTAGAGCAAGATTTTTAAAGATTAAACTAGAGGATGATCAAATGAAATAGAGTTTTGAAGGAGTTGTTAAGGTTATTGCCAATACAAATGATGGGAGAAAGGTAGATCCTACATAGAATGTTGATCTTGAGGTTCTAACTGATAGAGTGAAGGGTGAATAAAAGGAGAAGGTTTAGGCAAATGAGACTCTAGTTAACCAACCATATGAAGAGGACATTTTTGCTATTATTGATGTTCTTTTTTCTAGTCTCTTTGAGGACGATGATGCATTTATAAAGTTTAAGGCAATGAATGATGAGTTTGCTTACTTGTGTGATGTGTTTTCTGATGGTAGTGTGTATAGCATGCATCATTTCATGAGCATATTTAACATTAATTTTATGCATACCATTAAATTTAACCTTGGTACATAAGAAAATTTAAAAATCTTGCTAATTGCCAGTGATGTCATGATAGAAAAGCTAAGGAAGTTTAAGTAGCAACTAAAGAAATACCATAGGGTTTTTACTTAGATGTACAAGGACATGCCATGGGTGAATAAACGAATTGTAGAACACAAAATCCTAACCTACCCACACATGGGACCAATAAAATAAAAACTAAAGAGGATGAGACCCAAATGGGCTCAATTAGTTAAGGAAGAAGTAGCAAAGTAGTTGAATGCCAAAATTTTGAAGGTCGTAGACTACCTTGAATGGTTAGCCAATATAGTGCTGATACCGAAGAAGGATGGAAGAGTAAGGATGTATGTTGATTATAGGGATCTAAACAAAGGATGACTTTCATTTATCGCATATTAACATATTGATTGACAGCGTCGCAACATATGTTATCTATTCCTTTATGGGAAAATTCTTCGGGCATAACTAGATTCTCATGGCTATCACAGATAAGGTAAAGATAACTTTTATTATAGAATGGGAGACGTATTGCTATAAGGTGATACCATTCGGGCTAAAAAACACATAGATGACATACCAATAAATGGCAACTACCTTGCTATATGATTAGATCCATAAAAAGGTGGAAGTATATGTGGATGATATAATGGTGAAGTTAGAGGGCAAGGAAAGGCACTTTAAAGCTTTAGATAAGTTCTTAAAGAGAGTTGATGAGTATAATTTGAGGTTGAATCCTAGTAAGTATGTGTTCGGGGCTACTTTCGATAAGCTATTAGGACATCTAGTCAGCGAGAAGGGAATCAAAGTCGATCCAGATAAAGTAAAGCTTATTCAAGAAATGCTTGCCCTAAGACATAAAAAGATATCTGAAGTTTCCTAGGATGCTTATAATACATTAGCTGACTTATAGTAAGACTTGAGCTAATCTTTAAGTTGTTAAGGAAGGACCAACCACTAAATTTGAATGAAAAGTGTCTAAAGGGTTTTGAGAGAATAAAAGAGTATGTAATTAGCCCTTAGTATTAAAGCCAACAAAGCCTAGAAAAGCTGCTAACTTTATATCTGACAGTGGAAGATAGCTCTGTTGGCACAATGTTACCTTAAGAGAATGGGACATGAAATGAACATGCAGTGTATTATCTAAACAAGAAGTTGTTATCTTATAAAGAAAAGTATAGTCAGGTGGAGAAGACCTGTTTTGCACTGTTTTGGGCGAGAAAGAAACTAAGGCATTATTTCTAATCATATCCTATATAAATGGTTTCGTAGCTTGATCCAATTAGTTACTTACATGAGGTCCTTTCTCTGATTAGAAGATTAGCAAAGTGGTTGATTATATTAACTGAATTTGACATTAAGTATGTAGCCAAAAAGGTGATCAAAGGGCATACAGTTTTAAAACACTTATCGCAACAACCTATTAAAGAAGAAGAATTCAAGCTTCCTCAGTTCCTAGACGAGGGGTTAAGAGCAATTGAGCCCAATAATGGAGAGTGTATTTTGATGGAGTTGTAAATAAGAAGGGGGTAGGTATAGTGGTGGTCATGATCTCACCCAAATGAGAACTCTTCCTTATAGCCAAAAGTTAGATTATAAGGTGCCTAACAATATGGTTGGATATGAAGCATGTGCATAGGACTTGAACTCATGAAGCAAATAAGAGTCAAGATAGTTGTTATGTTTAGAGACTCATTATTGGTAATTTCACAGATAAAAGAAAAGTTAAAATTGAAAGAAGAATGTTTGGGCCCATACTTGAAGCATATAGAGAGGTTGGTGCATAATTTTCAAAAAGTCACCTTTTATCATCTGCCAAGAGAAGAGAACACATTAGCTATTGTCTTAGCCACTTTGGTCTCCGTCTGGGATGGACCGAAGGCAATGCTTATGAAACCGCTTATCACACTCTGATATTAGGTGCCATGTTATGGGAATACAGGACTAATGCAGGTACTAGTAGAGAACATACAAAAATATTTAGAAAGTGGCAAGTACCTTGAAGGGGTTGAAAAGAAGGATAGGGATGTGATCCAAAGGCTATCTTCATAGTTCATGGTTTATGATGAGGTAATGTACAAGAGAATGCCTGATGGGGTTCATTTGCACTACCTGGCTAAGGAAGAGGCATGTAATGTGATGGACGAGGTACATAAGGTGCATGTGGGAGTTTGTAGTCCTTATATAAATAGAAAGTGTTAGCAAGGAAGATTTTGAGTCTTGGATACTACTGAACCATTATGAAACATCACTATATTTAAAAGTTTAGAGTTGTCACGAATGTGAGATTCATAGAAGGCTCAGTCATTTCCCATCGATTAAGTTGTAGAATTTGACCTTGCCTCGGCCATTTACAATATGGGGCATCGATTTAATTGGAGAAATTAGAATAGCTTTTGCCAGGGGGCATAGGTATGTCATACTGACAGTGGACTATTTTTTGAAGTAAGTGGAGGCTAAAGCCTTTAGTAAGCTGGGAGCAAAGCAAATGGCGCACTTCATAAAAAAGAACCTCATTTATCATTATGTCATACCACATCATGTCGTTGTTGATAATGGTGTCCATTTCTAGGCACAGATTAAAGTTATGTTTGAAAATACGAGGTCATCTGCCATAAGTCATCACCTTATAAACTGTAGGCCAATGGGGCAATGGAAACAACCAATAAGAACGTTAAAAACATCATTGCCAAGATGGTTAAAATATATAAAATTAGTTTGAGAAATTACCTTTTGTCTTGTGGGGTTATCAAACAATGATGAGGGCATCAACTGGGATAACACTGTATTCTCTAGTGCATGGAATAGAGGTCATGCTGTTGATTAAGTTAGAAGTGATGTCTTTTATGGGTATTGGTGGAATTTGACATCCTTGAGTACTAATGGGTAAGAAACATATTTGAACAACTGGCTCTATTATACAAAAAAAGATTAAAGGTCTTGTATCATATTTAGTTGTATTAGGCTAAGATGGCCCACTCGTTCAATAAGACAATTAAACTAAGCTTGATAAAGGTTAGTGATCTAGTGTTGAAAGTCGCCCGACCACAGACTCATGATCCATAAGGGAAGTTCAGGCCAAATTCGCAATGCTCATTGGAAAACTCCTTCAATGCTTATTAAAAAGGGCCAATGCTCGTTTTGAGTGCCAGAAGCTTTAGTTAAAGCTTAGATACTTTTTGAATGCTTGTTGCAAAAATGCAATGTTTGTTGTTAGGCTACATCAATGCATATTACAAAACTACAATGCCTGCTGTGAGGTCCAAGATAGTTCAATCGAAGTAGTTCTCTAATGTATATTACAAAGGGACAACACCTATTGAGAGGTCCAAAAGACTTTGGTTATTTACAACATTTATTCAACTTTTATTGACCATCCTTAATTGCCCATCAAATGTTCTAACGTCCATTGCAAGGTCTAGAAGACTTTGGCTATTTGCAACATTTATTCAACATCCATTGTTCATCCTTAATTCCTATTGATTGGTCCAATGCCCGTTGCAAAGGGATAATGTCTGTTGCGAGGTCCATAAGATTTTGGCTATTTGCAATATTTATTATACATCCATTATTCATCCTTCAATACTTATTGAATGGCCCAATGCTAGTTATGAATGTCTAATGCCCATTGGAAGGACTAGGTTATAACACTTAAACAGAAACACTAAAATACAAACATGAGAACTTCTCTTGGTTTTGTTATCATTCAAAACACATCATTCAAAATAGAGGAGTGAGTCCAATGCCTTAAGGTCATATGTTCTCCAAACATTATTCTCCTAGTATTCACAATAATTTCTCCTTTTTTGAATGATGATAAAACCAAGATGCTTTGATACTAAAAGTACAAAAACACACAAAGGATACCAAATGTTAAAACACAAAACTAAAAAGAAGATACCAATCAAAATATCCACACAAGGCTTAATGCCAAATATACCACATAAGATACTAAATGTTAGATGTTAAAAGCATAGATGATACCAAGTGTTATGCTAAACAAATAAGTGATACCAAACAAAGCATTCAAATTATCCAATCAAAGCATCCAAAACTTCTCCTCCTTGTCATTATGAGTAGAAGATATATAAAAATTCATCCCTTAAAAAAAATGTACAAACATTCTCCCCCTTACAAACATATAAACATTTTCTTCCTAAAATCTAGACCAACTTCTTCAAAAAAAAAAAAAAAAAACAAAGCAAACATGATGATACCAAAAATGTAGAACACTTAGCAAAGAAAAACTCCTTTTATTTATATGCTTCATTCTAACAAATCTCTTAAAATATTCAACTAGAAATTCAGTTGACATAACTTAGGGTTATATGTTTTCTTAACAAGTTGAGCAAAGCAAGGAAGGAAGGATAGTTACTAGAGATTCCTAAATTAAAATTCCAAATCGAAACCAATGATGGTTCAATTTTTCAAGTCCAAAATCTCCTTTTTTTAACTGTCATTTTGTTTGGAAAGAGTTTCATAAAATTTCTTTTAAGAATTTAACTTTTAATTTTCTATTTCCAAATCATCAATTTTTAGTTTTAAAAATTCCCTTTCATTTGAGTCCAAGAAAAGTGATTTTGAAAGTAGATCCTCTTTTTCTTTTCTAAAAAAATCAACTTTATTTAGAAGCTCATCTTTAATTTTAGAAATAGAGGAAATTTCAATTTTCAACAATTCATTTTCATTTCTCAAAAAAAAAAAAAGATTTATCTATGTCATTATTTATTGATTTTAGGGCCTTAATCAGATTTTCTAATGTGAACATGTTTTTGATATTATCATCAAGTTCACTTACCTCATTAGGAGAAACCTCGTTCAATTCCTCCTCCATGGCCATTAGACATCCAACTTTTGCTTTCTTTTTGGCCTTCTTCTTTTTTATCTTTCTGATATAGGAGAATTCATCATCACTTGTGGATATATAATTCATTAAGCTTATTCTCCTTTCCTTTTGATAATGATCTTTTAGCTCTATGGACATATTGCTTCTTCTAGTATGAGTCCATCCATTTTTTAGAAAGCTTTCACATGAAGAAGACTTAATGGTTGCCATGATTGTATCCTTCTTGCACTTAAGCTTCAAAAGAGGTTAGGCTCTGATACCAATTGTTGGAATGACATTGCAGATGTGGCAACCCTAAAGGGGGGTGAATTAGGTTGTAAATAAAAATGCAAACACACAAAGTAAGTAACAGAAGTCACAAACACAAATAAACACATATTTTATAGTGATTAAAAAATATGCCTACTCCACTCCCTAAATTTTCACTTAGGCCTTCTTATTCCTTTTACAGGCTCAAGAACAACATTTCCTTTTTCAAGGCTCAAGGATAACCTTCCCTTTTACAAGCTCAAGAAGAACTTTCCCTTTTACAAGCTCAAGGACAACTTTTCTCTTGGTATTTTTGTAGGCACAATGCCAAACTTTATAACCACTAGCAAGGATAGATCTAAATAACGTTAATGCCTTTCAAGTCAAGCAACAAATACACTATTAGTGCTCAAGAAAACCTATTGTCTAAAAGAGTAATAAAGTAATCTCACCCTACCTAAAAATATAAGCAACATTCGAAAAAAAAGGTTTGCATAAAGAGTTACAAAGATGTTCACACTTGTTCACATGGTTTCTAGCCTATTTATAGTCTTAAAAAATGCTCCTTATATAGCCAAACTCCAAAACTAGTCGTTAAAACAGTTAATATTAAGTTTGATAACTTCTTTTTTTTTTTTTTTTTTTGTAAAACTACACATTAGAGGAGACAACACCTATTATTCTTCATCAACCCCCATTAAACTTGTAACGGTTACTTCTAATGCCTATTCTTTGTCATTCAACGCTCATTAGCTTTGACTATAATACCTATTGGAGGAAGAACAATGCCCTTTGTTCATTTCCAGAAAACTTGAACTTTGTGCTTTATTTTTCAAACTTTTCATAGTTTCTTTCCACGCCATTAAGCAATTAGGAATGCTTGCTGGAAACTCCTTCAACACTTATTGAGAAGGGCCAGCACGTGAGCTAGGTCATAAAAAGTGCCTGAAGCCAATGCAGGAGGGATGATGCAATCCCCATATGTCCTCAGGGTAACTTACAATAAGTTCCACCATGGACAGCCACAACGGATGTCGATGATAATGATATGAGATATTCACTCGACCTATTTGGCTCTAATAGTAAGTAGCCTTGACAATCAACAATTAAAATGATGTTGTAAGTAGTCAAGCCTCACATCTATGATGGGGTAGCCAATAGTCTCAATCTCTCTTACGACCATATTTGAAAAAAAAAAGAAGAGAAAAACAAAAAAGAAAAGAAAAGAAGAAGATGAAAATGAAGATGAAGAAGAATAAAAAGAAGAAGAAGAAGAAAAAGAAGAAGGAAATAATAAGAAAATAAAATAAAAATATACTCATTAGGTTAAAAACCTGAAAGGGTGGCTTAAACAAAATTGAGCAACCCACTACATTTAAAACTTGTAAGGGTAGTTCAGGCAAAAGTATGGCAATAAGAAAAAATAGAAAAGAAAAGAGAAAAAGAAAGAAAGCAAGGAAAAAAAAAAAAGGAACATGGATATAAGAAGAACTTTTACCTATAGTAGCAATGGGCTCCCCGTAAAAGAGTCACTAACACGCAATGCCATTCTATCTAGTCCCACGATGGTCTTGCCTAAAATTGTCAGAATAAAGGTCCTCCCTTACTCAGAGGAGTGGCAAAATCTGCATATCGATCTCCCCATCATCCTTTTATAGATACAGAATGGCTACTGCAATAAGAGCCTGAGCTATGTAAACATACCTCCAGGAGGGGAAAAGATTGGTGAAATAAGCCATAAGGATCTTTTCCTTACCCAGTGTGTATTTGAGTACCTCCTCATAATGCAAGTCAAACAACTCTACCATCTTCTAAACATGTGGATAATCTAGTTGAGGTAGTACAATTTAATTCGCGGCTATGACGTAACAGTCAAGAATCACGCTAAACTCTTCTAGTTGAGGGCAGATCTCTATATCCTTGAAACAAAAAGTATTAATGGAATCCCATAAGCCGCAAGTAGCCTATAAAAAGTGTGTGTGTTAAAATGGACAAAAGAGAGATAATAGTGAGGAAAGAGCCGTCTATGGTAGGATAGACCAAACTTGGGGTAAGAAAGACCTTAGATAGGTTCTTGAGATGGTTTGGGAAGTTAAAGATAGCAAATGAAAGATGTAAGATTGAAATGAGATTTTATAGCAAAAGGACAAGCTCATAGGATGTACAACCTTGACTAAGGCTATATAGCCTCTAACCAAGGCTAGATAGCCCTTTAGCTAGGTTGTATAGCCTTCATTCACTGAAAAAAATATTGCATAGTCTCTCTTTGGTTTCTAAGATAGCAATAACATGGGCACTTATTCTGTAAGGTATGTGTGTTAAAGAAGTAGCAATGTATGTTTGAGATACATAATCAAGAAAGGAAAATTATATTTTTGTATTGGCTAACAAGACACCAACATTCAATAAAAAATGAAGGCAATGTTACCTCAGTTTACCCCAACATATCCTAAGCAAGTATCCAAAAAACAGAGAGAGGACTTTCAAATCATTTAATAAACTATATAACTATGTTAATATATGCCAAATGTACTATATTGGAATGAAGAAAAAGAATAAAAAATTTCCTAAGCAACTAATAAGGGATAGGAATCTTAAGGGCTCAACTACCTCTAGTTCTAAAAGGGATCACCTTAGAACCATCAACCTTGCCATCTGTATTGCCATCTGTATCCATGTATTTGTGCTTTCTGGCTGCCTAGGCGAGGCACTTTATCTCTATCTCTGCCTCTATTATACACTAATCCTTCTCCCTAAGCTCGTGGTTATGACACTATATTATATCTTATTAGAAATATGAGGGTTAGGATAAGTAGGATGCAGGACACATAGCACACAAACCATGAATATGCATACATACATTATTATGCTACTCTAGGACTAACCTGCAGAGAACACGTCTCTTGTCTGATGGCCCTCTTCAGGGTAATGATTAGATCAATCATAGCCTTTATCTAGACAAGAGGAATTTGTAAAAAAGGAAAAGGAAAATGATATAAAAAATATAGTTTATAATGCAATCAAGACATAATAAATGCAAAGAAATAAGGAACTTACATAGATGGTCTCAGTTGGCTCAAAAGCACAAACAAACTAGGTGATCTGCAGTGATATCATTGACTTAGTCAACAAAGCCAGGCAAGACTCCACCATATTGTCCAGTATGGAGGCCAAATCACTAGCCACTATAGGCTCCATGCCTCATAGAGCAGATTTATGAGCTTATTTACGACCTCAAACGGTAGGCAAATCAGACCCAAAAGTAGAAGCATAAGGTCTTTCTGTCGCCTAGGCAGTGGTGCCTTAATTAGTGTGTTACAAGGTAATCCCCTCGTCAAGTACATAACAGGGAAATGCATGGATTGCTGCCTTAGTCAGAGGAAGGCTCCCCATGAGCACACTAATCATCCAAGACCTGTAAAGGACTCCTGTAAAAGATTGGTGCTCCTTGGTATATACCACAATACTATGACAAAATCCATACTTACTAGATGCCTCACCCAAAATAAACTAATGAGCAGACACTATGAGATAGGTCTCTCATCCGAACAATTGCACTAGTTAAAGATGCATTCTCCTATATACCACTCTTGAATGAAAGGTCCCACTAAAAGCAAATAACTGTAGTAGATGACCTCAACCTCCACCACCTCTAGCACCTATGTCACTATAGGACCTCTTTAGTCGAGGCATAGTTGTCATGAAGATGCAAAATCACTGTAAGTATAATACAAGGCAATACAATAATTAATCATGACTAACATGATTATATAAGTGTAGAAAGAATACCTAGTCTAGACTGATTATGTTCATGTGAGTGTGCCTGGTAGCTACAAGAGAATCCTCATAGGTCATTGTGCTCCATCATGCAAAATACGAGTATCCACCCTTTGCCTCATCCATGGGATCCGACCCTTGCAGTAGACCCAACTCGACAATCTATGCTTATCAATGAGAAATGACATGAGCTTCAAAACCATGAAATGAGACTATAAAATAAAAGACAAATGAGACAAACAATACACATAATGAAGACCTTTAAGCACCATACATGTAGCCATAGCCTCAGGAGCATTAGTTAAGGTAATGATAGAGGTATGGGAGCACTACAGAACCTCAGTCAAAAGCGGTACAACAATCTTCAACATGAGCATCAAGTAGAGCTTCTCTATCGCAAAAGTGTTCGAAAACACGGACCCTGACAAGGCGTATAACAAGTAACAACATCCATATCGATCAATCATTTCATTGAGACTATCATCAGTAGCTGTAGGTGAGCCAATCTGAAAGCGCAACCTTATCACAATCCTACTCTCCTTCAACAGGGGGAACGCAGTTAAGAACCCTTCATAATAATCTCTCTAGATAGTGCACGCCAAAGTTAGAGGGTAGGGGAATGCTCGCGAACATTAACCCGATTAGAAAGGTGAAGTCTACAGGAGTGATTGTAATGTCACCAATTAAAGGTAGGTGGAAAGTATGGGTCGTGTCCATTTATTGCTCCACTAGTGTGTGAACCATTGACAGATCGATCCTCAACATCTCATTGGGAACCATCTATAAAAAGCTCTAGATCTCAGTCCCTTCTAGATGGGCTAGGACTCGAGGGTGCAATGTGTGATCCCATACCCCAGATGGACCACTAGAGTCACCTCCTTTTTGAAAGGAGATGATCCCCTATAAAGAGAAAAAAAGGATAAAGTAAATATATATATATATATATATATATATATATATATATATA
>CATIWR010387629.1:0-15681 GCA_949677035.1 Omphalea diandra
AAATTACTTTATTTTCTTAATTAAAAAATTTTAACTATTCAAACTATTTATATTTAATTTTTTAAAAAAACTTATAAAAAATTAATTGTTCACATTTTTTGTGAATAAAAATAAAATATAATTTTTGAATAATAATAATAAATTTTTATTTTAATATTAAATATTTGATAAATGAAAAAATAAAAGAAAATTATATTTATATATATAAGAGTATTTTTGTCAATTTTTAAGTTAACATTTCATTCCATTTCATTGCAAACAAATAAAATTATTTTTAAATAATTTCATTTCATTCTTATCATCTCAAATATAAATATAATTTAACACTCTATTTCCAAACCAAATCAATTCATTTCATTTTATTAATAACTCTTCCAATCCATTACGTCCAAACAGGTGTAAAGTTTTTGGGCGAGGGGTTTGATAGTCACCTATGTCGAACATCTTCCTCTTAAGAAGTCGACAAAGAAACCCCTCTTACTTGGCCTGCATCTGACAGACAAACGACTTCAAAAGCCAGTGGAGGGAATGGCCCCGAACACAACGTTTCAACTATTTTCGACGTCAGGAGGGTCAGGGTTTTTTGATTCCTCTGAAGAGGCTCCTCTTCCTCCGCCGCCTCCTCCTGTCGAAGTACTTACGTCTGAGGTATCATTTCGATCATATCCATTAGAGACAGGGATTGATTGATTTCAACATGGAAAGTTAATCGTGTGAGTTTTATTGGATGTGGATAAAGGTGTCATCGACTTTGAAATGCTCCGTGGAGCCCGTAAACTTGAATGGTCTCACTTTACTCAAGGTTAGTTTTCTTTTTCCTGCTGATTAAATGTCAAGAAAATGTTTGACCGATCAAAGAAGGAAAGCAAGCTGTGAATCTTTATTGAATTCCTTGATTTTGTTAACATTTACTTGGATACCAAAGTAAAAGATCTTATACAGCTTTATTGCTGTAATGTGTGGTAATGTGGTTGTTGAACTGTAATTAATTTTTTTTTTTAAATTGTTAAATGTTCATGATCTATAGAGATTAAAATAGGATTAAAACCTGTGGAGCTTTTTTAATCTGGTATTTAATCTATGGAAGCGAAATGAGGGGGTCTCCTGCAGCTTTAGCAAGTTGCAGAATTGGTTGATCTAAGGAGATCGAAAGGTGACCTTAGAAGGTCTAAATATGCATTGTTGTTGATCTGAGAAATATGAATAATAGAGTTACATAAGAATTCTATTTATTAGAGAAAAGTCTAATTAAGGTAGAAGAACTAGCTAAAATAAATTCTTAAACTATCTAAATTCCTATTTAACTCAAATTCTACTAGAATAACTATAATGACATGTTTGGTTAGACAAAGAAATGGGAAATGGAGTTCCATTCCTAAGATGGATGTTTTAGGATTCTAATGTTTTTGTTTGGTATATTTCAACACATAAGAAATAGAATTCAATATTAAATAAAATTTCATAATTAGCTCTATGTATAATAATCTTATGTTTTACAAGCAAATGAATAAATTTAGGCAATAAGATTTCAAGAATAGTGAGACATCTTACTCCTTTTGAAATCCCACTCTTAAGTTTTTGAAATAAATTAAGATACCAAATATGAAAATAGAGTGATAATCGTATTCTCATTTCATTTTTTGGTGTACCAAACGTGCCTTAAATGAGTAAAATCCTAAACAATAAGAGTTCTACATAGAAAAATTCAAAAATACATCATTAAAATAATCCATTTAATAAATTTGGCTATTTTTGCTAAATTAACCAATTTCATTAAATTGGCCATTTTTGGGTGTAAACAAAAGTTAAGTAATCTTAGTTGATTTTGATGAGGAAGCCATCAAAAAATATTGGATTGACATCTAATTTGAGATTTATATATACAGAGGGCGAAGAGAAATTTGTGTTTCTTCAATCTGTTCTTGATCTTTTATTTGCTCCATGTTGTGATATGCTATACTGAATTTTAAATCACTTTCTTGTTGGAAAAATTATATACTTCAGTGGCCAAGTCAATGAGGTTTTATGATGAATAACAATTAGGCAAAATTCAATGAGTTTCCTAAGTTTTTATAAAATTTAGAATTTGGTCAATTATGCACAATAAATCAGAAACTTTATTTTAAAAATATCTGTTGCAATTAAAATTAGGTTTTCAAGTGACTTTTTATTTTCCTTCAGGGACGAGTTAGTACCAAAGAGGTTTTTGGGTTGCCCAACTCTGATTTAGTACCTGGTGTATATGAAGGTATGAAAGAATCTTTTCTTTTTCTTTTATTTATTTAATCTTTCCATTTTTTTGGTTAAAAGCGAGTTTTATGAAGATGTGAAAGAATTTATTTCTTCATCTTTATTTAACTTTTTCCAGTTCCCCTTTTTCATCAGAAGTGAGTTTTTGAAGCCATAATTGAAGTTTTTTGTATATGTGTGTGTGTGTTTTTTTTTTTTGTGGGGGGGGGGGGGGAGGATTTAGGAGGACTGAAGCTTTGGGAAGGGTCGCTGGACCTTGTTAAAGCTCTCCGATCAGAGGTTCAAAATGGGCATTTATCATTTACTAGAAAGCGAGTATTAGAGGTGGGCACCTAATTTTTCAGGTGATTTATACTGCTTCACAATGGTATGCACATTGGTGCTTGAGCTTGATAAGAATTTATTATTGTTCACTACTTTAATCCTTGTTAGTGCATAAGCTTTTTATTCTGTTTAGTTGTGCATTTTGTATTTTTTTTTTTTTGTATACTTGTTTGTGTCCCTATGCACGATTGTTATTCTTGTGCCTTTATTTTTAACAACATGATTAGTTATATATCTACCCTTAATCAAGAGAGTTGAGGTGTAAATTAGTTCAGAACCTTGTTTCACTTTGATTATGAAATTTGTCATAGTGAGAGATGAGTGTCACCATAGATATTTGCATGTACTGTATTTTTCTTTATAATTATGCGATTTTAAACTCGGATGTATTAATCCTTGTCAAGATTTTGCAAATAACATAATAAAAAAAGCACTGACTTTAGGAATTGCCAATGAAAGAGAAAAGAATTCTCTTTTTTCCTTCTCAAATAAAACCTAGAAATATGCCGGTGTGTGGCAATGGGATTGAACTCCAATTAAATTAAGAAATACTTTATGATTACTGTAAGGCATGACAGCCGTCTTCCAATGAATTTTTATGGCCATGGGAAATTAGAATAAGCCTTCTAAATAGGACTTAATATAAATCTTGGTGTCCTTCAGCTGGCCATAAACATTTGTTTTGCAGTCTGACAACTATGGTCAGTGTTGTCAAATGCAAGGCATGGCAGGATGCAGCACAAGGCACTTAATCCAGGTCCAAGTGAGTGCATGGATTTAAATTGCGGTTGTGTGTAACGGTAACGGGGCTATTGAGGCCATAATGTAATAGTGACTATAAAACCCTATACAATTTTTATGCAAAAAATTACAAAATGTTGCAAATTAAAAATATTTTCACGAGTCACTAAAACTCTGACTTACATCTATTTAATAAGCATAAATTTCACTCTTTAATTTTTTTGAGTTAATTTATGAAAATTTTTTGAAAAGTAAGTTAGTTGAGTTTTGATTTGGCACAAATGAAATGAAAGAAAAAAAAATAACAGAAGAGAAAAATTTTTAAAAATATGGTCTGTTATGGAACAACTGTTACTGTTATGTATTAACCGTCGTTGTTATGTAATGGTCGTTATAGGTTACAGAAATTTTTCAATCGTTGAATAATGGCCATAACGGTAACGGAAGCCAAACTACCGTTTTATAACAGCTGTTGCATTATGTAAGGTAACGACCGTTATTTAAATCCATGAGTGAGTGGTCTTCACATGGTCACTGCCTTGACCCTGGCTAGAGGCTAGAGGCTAGGTTCATGAAGGACTCAAGAGACTAAGTTTGTTTTTTTAATTGTTAATATATATTTTTTTATGGTCAGAATTTTGTCTCTCAATTTAAGTGTGTTTGCCAGATACCTGTTTTTATCAACAAGTCAATTTTGATTTTGTTTGAATATGGTCACTATTTCTACATTTTTATAGAGATTTAGCCAAATTTTTATGAGGACTGAGTACGGTCGTTCTATAGTCTATAGGATTGTATTAGAAAAGTTCTACTTGATTATCGTTTTAATAGATTATTCAAATTACATAGAACTTATCAATAATGACATATTTGAAACAAAAATTAAGCTAATTATTTTGCTGATATAAAATATAAATAGAAGTTTAGTGACTGTAAAAATTGGTGATAGTTTGACAATGACATTTGCTTATTTGTTAAAAGTTTACTTTCTTGTCCTTTAAATTCTGTTCTAACTCATGGATTTCAGGAATAAACGTGAGGAGAAGTCAGATAACAACAAAGTAATAGGCTGCATCTGTGCACTTCTATATTTTTGCTTTGGGCAAAAGGAACCCCACTTTTGGGGATAAAAAGATAATTAGGGACAATAATATCTTGTAGGGAGATGATTTAGAGGACAGTTGCAGGGTTTACAAGTCCAGTAAATTAGATGTAGTGGATGTTGATTATTATAGAAGCACTTTATGTTTCAGATACTTAAGAAGGTTTAGTTAGGGGTTTAAATATCAGCTGGCTATACATTCATTTGATTTAGGTTGTGTTGGTATTTGGTATGCCTTTCCACAATTCCCTATGCATGTACTGGTTAGTATAGCTTGATAAAGGTTGAGATGAAGCTATTTTAATTACTCAAACAACCATTACCAGTGTACTGGGAAGGAGAATCACATTTGATGCTTTCAAAACCTAATATCTAATGGGCTTTCATTTAAGCTTCTTACTGTGATGATGCTTTAAAACATTGAACTTGCACAATTTTATGTTTGTAATCCTAACATATTTTGAATAAATTTTGAAAATGTGGTTTGACTAGGTTAAAGTCGCTCACGAAGCGGGCTTTGGCGTATGTGGTCTTCCTTTTGAGAATTGGAATTCGTGTGTTCTCTATTGCAGATGGCATGCTAACATGCTATTGCTTAACATCACACCATGGAACTACATCAACAATACCAACTAATCTCTTAGCATTTAATGGATTTACTCTCTAGAATGGAATATTTTCTCTAGCTAATACATGCATCACATTTGCCAATAATCCTACAAGCACTCCCTTGGGAATTTTGCCCAATCATATTCTTTATCCTTCTTTCCAAGACATGTCTCCTCTACCCTTCTGCCCACACTAGGGAATAGTAACCATCCTTGCCACTTGAACTTGAACTTTGCTTGATGTATGTATTCAGTCCCATCAAGTAGCCACTCTTCCTCTGCCTCCCAAAATTTGACTTTTGCCTTGGGCATCTTGTCCATGTGGCACATTTCTCATCTCCCTTCCATTGGTCTGAATAATTCTTCAATAGCATTTGTGAATGGAAATTCAAAGTTCTTACACCAAAGAACAATCATAGGTTATTAAAATCATTTAGAAATGGTTCTGGGAAAGTACTGGAAGCTAAATTCAATAGGGTTCAAGCATAGGATAATGTTGCACCCATAGGGAGGATAGCCATCAGCTGTTAGACTGTCAGAATAATTGCAACAGTAATGGACTAGTTAATTTCAAAGGAAGCTGACATGTGTTGTGATCTATATTTTAGTTTATTTTCTAAAATATTTTTACCCTGTACAGACACATGAGTGGAAGCTTGCCATAAAATCAGTGTTATTATTGTTAGGAAGTTTATGAGTATTTTGATAAAGGAATATGTTAATGGGTGCCCTATAGGCACCCATTTAGCATCATTATTAGCATAATTGTTAAGGAGGCATGCCTCAGGCTCAAAGCGGAAAGGGGTCAGCTTCTAACCATTGAAAGGTGGGCGCTGTTACTGAGGCACACAGGGGCATGCCTTCGTATTTTTCCCTATTATCTTGATTGAATTATGGACTTTCTAAGATTTGGCTGCGCAGACCTTACTTTCCTTCATAAGTTTTGTGGTCTTAAGTTGACTTCCCTATTAACAAAACAACAAAATTTCTACCTAATCAATAATTTCCAGAAGTTATATATAATATTTTTCATCCATATAATTGTTTATTGGATAATTTTATCTCTATTTTTATTTTATGTAATTTTAAAAGCGGTCAATATACTTCATTTAACTTTGATTAAATGTTAAAATTATTATCATCAATTTCAAGACTGCAGAGGTAGCTTTGCAACATTCATTGCTCCTTACCAAGTGTCCTAAGGGCACTTGTTAACAGGACCTTTGATAATTGATGACTGCCACTATAAAGCCATTATATGTCTATCCAGGTTAGTCCAAGTGGTTAAGGGAATTTGGTTTTTCTTTAGTTTCCTGGGTTTGATTCTTGGGGCTAGCACCTAGAAATAATAAATATTTTGAAAGCACTGGGCCATTGTGGGAGATATGCTCTTAAGGTTGTCCAAGGAGGGAAATAGTCAGATATCGATGTCCCGAAAGAAGGACAATGAAATATTAAATCTTGGATGCCATTACTGTCCAAATCTATGTGTGTGTGTGTGTGTATGTATACATATTTCTTTCCTTCAGGTGATTCTTTTTTACAAGGATGTAAAATGTGGTGAGACAGATGTCTTTTGTTTCTCTTACTTTCATTTTTATTCCTAATTGAATTTCTGTGATGTTTTCAGCTTGGATGTGGTCATGGACTCCCTGGGATCTTTGCATGCCTTGAGGTAAATCTGTACACATACTTTTCACTTTTGTAGTATCAAGTGTAGTATCTTGGAAAACAGCCCTCTTGAGCTTCTTGTTCTCTTGCATCAGGGTGCAACTGTCGTTCATTTTCAGGATTTCAATGCTGAAGTGTTGCGATCTCTCACCATTCCCAATGTAAATGTCAATCTTTCACAATTACTTCCTTGTGGCAGATCAGATGAGATGAGTTCTAATTCTGGTGTTGAACTACGTTTCTTTGCTGGTGACTGGAGTCAAGTCGATCAATGTCTTCCTCACGTATGCAATAATGAGAAAAATTGTAGCTCAGAGCAGTGTCCAGTTTCTGGTTATGATATCATTTTGATGGCAGAGACGATATACTCTATATCTGCTCAACAAAGTCTTTATGGACTTGTAAAGAAGGTGTCTTTATTGAGTTAGTTTATTTTTTGTTATTTGTCATTTCAAAAATATGGTTTCTAAGTTCCAAGTGTTCTGCAGTGTGTGTGCCATCCTTGTGGAGCTGTATATATGGCAGCCAAAAAGCACTATTTTGGAGTCGGTGGTGGAACACGACAGTTCCTGTCTATGGTGGAGAAAGATGGTGAGTTTCTCTACGTTTGTTTTTCAAAAACCATTATTTTTTCTTTTTCTTTTTTGGTTTCTTTCTTCATGTTTGTTTTGTTTGTAATTCTCAACGGTGAGCTGTTTTGGTTTTTTTTTTTTTTTTTTGAAAAAAAAAAAGAATGTAAAGGTTCAAAGCATTAAAGCCTATAACGTGGTCTGCAAGTGTTCTTGCTCATTCTACCCATATAATTATGCTGCATATATGTCGCCTAAATTGGGATTTGTGGAAATATTTGGGACTTTTGTGCCTGCATTCCTGTCCAAGAGTTATACTTGCTACTTTTTTTTTTCAAAGTTTTTATTTGGCAAAGCCATTATACAGTGCGTAATGAAGCATTTGGTAATACCTTTGATGGCATTTCTTACTTAATGTAGGAGTTATGGTTGCAAGTCTGGTTGCTGAAGTTGCAGATGGTTCTTCTAATGTTCGAGAGGTATGGAAGCTGTTAATGATGTAGATCCAAAATTTTGATTTGTTTAAAATCCTTCCCCCCACCCTAATGTAGTCACTTTGACCTCAAGATGTAGTATGAAATCCAAAAGACTTGAAACTATTTCGCTTATATGATTGAGGATTTTTCTTGATGATAATATATTTCCTGAGCCTCTTTTTGGCTTTTGTTCTGGAAAATCTGCTCCATGATTCGTATTGTCACTGCAAATACTGCGAATGGTTGCCTCTTTTCCATGCAATTGCATCCAATGCGCTTGTCTTCATGAACAGGATTTTGACTGGAAAAAATATTTTGTCAAGGTTCCAAAGGGTCCCGACTCTCACATCTGAGGCTAGTCCTATTAGTATTTAACTGGGCATGAGGCTGCAAATGACATCAATTGAACTGAACTTTGGTTTTCATGATTGGTTTGTTTCTTGGACGAACTTCAAATTTAAACTTGAGCTTAGCTTGTTAAATGAATTGAACCAAGCCAACTTGAATAGAACTAATGGCTTGCGAGAGATGCTAATTTTTTGGCTAAATTATCAGTGTAATTTGTTCCCAAAAAAATAAATAAATAAATAAAAGAGGGTCATGACTTCTATTTTAGCCCATTTGGATCATTTCTTACCTGATTGGATGATGATAAATTGACTCGAACGTGTCATACTTTAGGTGACTGATATTAAAAGTAATAGTTCAATTGCAACAGTTGTAACGATAGCTATCTTACATAATCTGCATGCCAAAATGCTTAACTCTAAGTTACAATTTTTATGAACTCTCATCTCTTATAATATCTCATTCTAAATTGATATGAGATTATTATTATTAATTTTTTTTTTTTTTATCTACGAACACATCTCACTAACTATCTCAAGCACACCCCTTCATGTTCAAGCTGAAAAACCTGAAGTTAAATGTTATTATGGTGTATCTTGAAATTTAATTTAAAAATTATAATACCCAATTTTGCTTGTCTTTTATCAAAATGCAATCACAAATTTAGATTATTTATCCGTTGAAAAATTGAATCGATTGAGTTTGTTGAATATTTATAAGTATTAAATTAAAAAATAAAGATATTACATTAAATTTTAATATATGCCATTAGAGGTGGTAGTTTGTGATTTGATCTGAAGTTGCACGAAAAAAGTAATCTGAACTTGACCCTAACTCGGGACAAATTCAAAATGATTCAAAAATTTTTGGATCATGTTGGGTCGGGTAATGGTTAACTCAACAGGTCTGGTCAAAATTGATATGAATAGGTTAACCCGCAACCTGATCTAATTAACCCGATGACAATAAAAAAAATAAAACTTTTATTAATAAATATATAAAAGATAGAATAATTAAAATAAAAAAGAAACAAATATTTCAAAAAAATATTTAGATTATTTAATTAAATTTAAATTCAAATTCAAATTTAACTTTGATGTTTTTATTTAAAATATAATGAAATTTTTATATTTTAATAAATTTATTAATTTTTACTGTGATTTTTGCGTGCCTAAATTATAATTTATTATTTATTATGATAAATTATTTAGAAATGATAAAAATTATTTATTGTAATAAAATAATTTTATCAAAATTTTTAAATTATTCAATACAATGACAAATATTATTATAACAATATTACTTCTCCTTATATATAATTTGGTAAGCACTATATTGTGATAAAATATTATGATAAAAAAGTGTCTATTATAATTTATCTTATATTCTCATTTATTATGATAAACATTTTTTAGTTAAAAATTTGAGGCTCAATGATTAAAAAAATTCAAACTTTTTTGTGAATTTTCAATTATATCTAAAGTTTCTAATTGAGTAAATTATACCTTAATTGGATGAATTCGTTTCAATTACACCACAAGTGAAAATCAACACTTAATAAAATATATATTTAAACTCAATTGACACTTACATTTTTTTAATTAGTTTAATCAAATTCAAAATTATAATTAAATCTTATTCAGATAATATTTTTTATTTTTACTCAATTTAAATATTTTTTCACAAAAATATCAAAAATTTATTTTTATTTAAGTTGATAAATAAATAATTTTATACTAATTTCAGGTTTTAAAATTATACATTTTATTTTATATATTTAAATAATAAATTAATAAATAATTTTTAGTTTAAAGATAAATTTTTGAGAATGTTCAAGTTCATATAATGTAATTGATTTTTTAAATATTTCTTAAAAATTCTTATTTTAAATAGTTTAAATAATTTATTATTTAAAATATATAAATTAATTGTTTTAAGGAGAGAATGAAACATTTTTTTTAAAATGGGAGATTGAGAGATTTATAAATTATAAATTTAAATTTCAAATTTTTATATTTTTAAATTTAAATCTAAAATTATCAAATGAAAGTATATAATAAATTTAATTAATTAAAAATGAGATTCAATTGAATAAAAATAAAAGTATTATTTTAATTAAGCACATTTAATTGATTTTTTAAATATTTCTTTTATTTTAAATCATTTGAATAATTTATTATTTAAAATATAAAAATTAAATCTTTAATGAGAGAATGAGAGGAAAAATTTTTAAATGAGATATTGAGAGATTTTATGAATTATAAATTTAAAATTTAGAAATGTATAGATTTAAATATAAAATTAAAAATTTTTGTATAGAAGTATATAATAAATTTATTTAAGAAAAAATGAATTAAATTAAATATAAAATTACAACATCATCTTAATTAAGTTCGTGTAAATAATTTTTTTAAAAATTTTATTTAAATAATATAAATAATTATTATTTAAAATATAATAATTAATTTTTTAAGGAGATAGAGATTTTATAAATTATAAATTTTAATTTAAAAATTTTAATTTTAAATTTAAAGATAAAATTAAAATTCATCATACAGAGGTATACAATAACTTTAATTAAGTAAAAATAAGACTAAATTAAATAAAAATAAAATGTAGTATATTAATTAAGCCAAAATTTAATTTTATGGTTTAATTAAACTAATTGAAAGAGTATGAGAATCAATTGAGTCTAAATTCACTTGACTAAATTATATTTTTTACTTCAAATATAATTAAACTCAATTTGTTAGATTATATTATAGTTGACTTAATTAAAAGTTTTGGATATTATTTAAAACTGTATAAATGTTTAAATTTTTTAGTAATTAAGCTAAATTTTTACCATAATTTTTTAAATGATTTAACACATAAAAGAAATTTATCACAATTTTACTTATTTTTTTATAATAATAGTAATAAATTTAATTTTTGTCATAAGAAAATCACATATTAAGATAAATCACTAATTTTATCACATAAATTTTTATCATAATACAAATTTTTTTTTTTATAATGAATGGTTTTCTATCATCGAATATTATATGTTTGTTTGTAAATTAATTTAAATTATGATTGATGACTTGAATATAATTTTATATGAACTTAATTCAATTGTTTTCATAATATATTGTTATTTACTTGATAAAATAAATTATGGTTAATTTATTAAGTATTTAAATAAAAATTTTCAATCAAATTTCAATTTATATAAAATCTATTTTACTAAAAATAAATTTTTAAGGAAAAATTATTATTTTTCTCTTAACAAATTATAAAAAAAATATTGCATAAGTGATAAAAAAAATTTAAAATGAACATTTTAAAAGTGAATAATAAATTACCTTACCCAATCTAAAGTATCAATTTTATGAGTAAACTTAAATCCAACCCAAAATCATTTATGCATGCACAACTTGATAAGTAACCTGAACACGTTGAAACCATGGCGACTTGACTCCGGTCCAAAAAATGACCAAACTTGTTTGTCACCTCTATATGAAATTTTGTACTTGTCGAATAGTTTGTGAAATTTTTAATTCAATTAGCATCTTTTTTTTTTTAAAAAAAAAAAATCTATATGCAATTTTGTACTTGTTGAATAGTTTGTGAAATTTTTCATTCAATTAGTATCGTTTCTTTTTTAAAAAAAAATTCTAAAGATATGACATGAAATTATTAAATTGAATCTCAATTATGAAAATTTTTCATAATATATAAAATCAACATTATCAAAATTATTTTGACATGTTCAAGTTATATAATGTAATATATATTTGTAGTAAATTAGTAATATGGTATGGAAGATGTTAGAATAAACCCGATCTATTCTGAGATTAAACTTTTAATGTACAAACCTGTAATATGATTCAAATTTGTATATTTTTATACTTAATATTTTTTATATTTTCTTTTATTATTACATTTGAAAAAATTAGTTAATGAAAATATTTTCCAAGTCGAAGGAAAAATTAAGTTATCTTTTTTCATTTTCAAAATAGAATGTTATTTTCTAAATTTTGACAAACTTATCTAAACGAAAAATATATTATACAAACATAAATATTTATTATCATTGATTATCTTTGACTATAATACTCATAGTCGGTCACACTGACTCATGGTAGTTGCTGATGATAGATGAAACCCATAAAAATTTTTATTTTTACTATATTTTTCTTATACTAAACAATAAATAGTACAAATATAAAATATTTATAATCTAAGTTCTGTTATAATTTTATAAATTAAAAAAAAATTGATATTTTTAAGTGTATTTCTAAATATTAAAAATATATTATTCAGAAAATATTTTTTCAAATAAATTATTTCTCATGAAACAAAGAAAGCCTAAATGTTAGGAATGTCTCAAATTTTAAAATGATGCCATTCAAATTTATTTTTAAAAAATAAAATTCTAATAACTCAAATTTGACGTGACAATATGGAGATCAGAATTGACTCTTTGTCCAATTTAAATGCATATTTATTTGAGTGACTATATATTTCAATTTGGTTTCAAATTATTATTATTTTTTTCTATAGGTCATTTCTATTTTTATGTTTCTTTGAAAATAATAATATTAACTAATATTTTCAGAATTGAATTAAATCTATTAGTTGAATTAATAAAATGACAAAATTGATCAATATTTTGATTTGATTCAATATTAAAAATTAATTAATAAAAAATCAATCAAAGAGAGCCACCGACTTCAACTATCATTTATATGTGATCCTGACCATTTCTCTATGTTCTTGATAGCTTGTCTTTGTCTCAATAGAATCCTCTTCCTCATAATTAGAATACAAAATACTATTATTATCGTCTGAATAATTAAATATCTTAAAAACTAAATCAAACTAGTTTAACCTATTTATAAAAATTTAAAAATTATATTATTTTACTCAAATTTTAAATATTGAATATTTTTATTATTTTGTTATATTATATATTTTCTAAATTTAAAATATTTTAAGTATATATATATATATATATATATACATATATTAAAAAATTAGTTTAGTGAAACATTCAATCAAATTAAAAACCTATCTATCAACTAATTAATTTAGTCTCTACTCTGATTTTCAAAATATTGATATTAACCACTCAATTATTGTACTTTGTTGTAAATTATATGGAGATGAGAGAAATTAGGAAAGCCTAAAAAGACATCACGCACGTTATCATCCTTCTAAATTCCCAAACCTTTCATATCTTTTAATTCTTGTGCTAATGACTTTGTTCATTACTTTTTTTTTTTTTCCTTTTTTTAAGGTAAGGTTGTTATGGTTTCAAGACAGAATTCCTTCTTTTAAGGAATTAAAAAAAAATATTAATTTTTACATTACGAGAGCCACACTACATTGCTATGTATCATTACCCAACCACATAATAATAATAATGATAATAATAAATAAAACCTAATTCATTAAACTTAAATAATTCTTTTTTAGTTACATCAATAGTTTTATTTTGCTACTTGTATTATATTACAAAAAAAAAAAAAAAACAAAGAGAACGAAATCATGGGGCTTGAACTCATTACAGAATCAAGCAGATAGTTACAATTCTTCAACGTAGACATGACAATCTTTAACATTAGTTAAAAATTGGACTCGAATTTAATTTTTAAAAAATTAAATGATTCAAATTTAAAATATGTTAAAAATTTTATATCAAATTTAATCAATTTTTTTCTATTCATAAATAAGTTTAATTTAATTCAATCTAATTTAAATAAGATTAACTCGAATTTGATTTAATTCAATGATCAAATTACTTAAAATTTATTTAAAAATTAAAATTATAAATGATCAGAGTAGTTAGACTCAGAACTCCAAAAAGAAGATTTAAAAATTATGTGAATTCTTTTACATACCTTTAACTGTGCAATTCAAATTAATCTAATCTTGATCATCCTTAAAAAAAAAAAAAACTCAGATTGAATCTGAATCGGCCCAACCTGGACGTTTGCCACTCTAATAACAGAGAAAGATACGATGAAGCTTGAATTTTTATATCATGATATATGCATAATTCGTAGCCCACAGAATTTATCAGAAGCTTGGTTCATATAATCAAATCAAATTTCGCTCGAAACAAATGGGAAAAAGAGAGAGAGAGAGTCTATTAGATTCAGGAGTCAGACCTACAACGATAATATTGAGAACAACCGCGAGATGGAGAATTGGAGGGGGGAGGCAAACAATTGCTACTATAAGACTGACCAGCGGCACCACCGTTGCAAACTGGTTCGTCTCTCTTCAGAGCACCTGGTGATACATATTTCCTCTGTTCAAGAAACCTTCTACTTATTTCAGATTGCATCAAAACCTCATATTCTTCATTGCACTCCGCTATTGAACCGTTGCATGTTGTTGTTGATGATGATGAAACCTCGTTGTTGCTGCTGAGGCATAAAAATAAGCTCAGGATTATTAGAAGGAAGCAGAAAGGGAAGAAGGACATGGTGCTGCGCTCTAACTTCGATCTTTCTTAATTGTGATTTTCCTTTCTGCTTTTGTTTCTCAACCACAACATCAACTGCTTTATAGAGGGACGCGAATTCTTTTATTTATTTATTTTTCTAATGGATGTTTGGTTGAGACGGCAAAATAATGTGAATTCAGATTAAAAACCCAAAAATTCATAGATACATTGAAAAAAAAAAGAAAAAGAAATCTTCTTTTAAAAGCTTTCCTTTTTGGAAAGCGAAGGAATTAGTGGAAGTAGCATTATGGATATGCAGCGGGACCGCACTCCACCAAACCTATAATGGCTTGTGTTGCTATATTTTTTAATTGTTCTTATCTTAATTTTTTTTAATGCTCAAAAAAAAAAAAATTATACCCTTTCAATTGTGTTTTATTAAGTTATTGAGCTTCTGTATATATTTTTTTTATAAGGAAAAAATTTTCAATTTTAAAAACATTGAGAACTTATTTAATGAATAATAAAACAAAACAATGAGAAGTTGTTATAATTCTTTTACAAAATTTAAGTCTGAATATCCTCAAATTGTAAAATTTGTAGACCTAAATAAATAACGTATAGTTGAGTAAAAGGTATAAGTTAAATATATAAAGAATTCAGCAGTTAATAAAAATCGAATTTGTCAATTAGGTTTAAGCTGATTGATCTCTTCACACTTTCGAAGAAGAATACGGAGAAAGAGAGAAATTTTGATTTTATTTATCCTTTTCACTAATATGGTGAAACTTCACTTTACCGCGATAGTTGAAATACGAGAATTACCTCTTATATAGCCTATAATTCATTGATCATTTAATGAATAAAAAAAGTTGAATTTTTCTTTACAAATTTTCATCTTAAAAGCATCAATTTTTTAATAATAAATGTGAAAAAAATGAGAAGTTTATTAACCATCCTTTTTTTTTTCTTCAAATTTTAGATATGCAGTGAGGCAAGTCCTTAATATCAAGTGATAAAATTTGTAGGCTTCGTAACATATAATTTTACAAAATATAAGTTCGATAGCGAAGAGTCTGAATTTTTTTTTTCTCACAAAAATTTTCAATTTAATTCATTAATGACTTATTTTTAATGGTAGATGTAAAAAGAAATT
>CATIWR010387646.1:0-12009 GCA_949677035.1 Omphalea diandra
TTATTCAATTTATTAAGTAAGAATTTGATAAAAAATAATTATTAAATTAATTTTAAATTTATTATTTTAATCATGTTACATAATATATGGATTCACGATTAATGTGATGCATTTTTTTTTTATGATTCCCATAGCGTGTGAATTAGTGACTAATTATATTGAAAAATTCTTACTTTAGTGAAATTTTTATCATTTAAAAGAAATTTTAAACTAATATAATTCAATTAAATTTTATTTTTTAGAATAAATTTATAATAAATTAAATTTATTTTATTTTTTAATATTTTATTTATTTAAAAGAAACATAGTGTCAATTTAGGTTATAAGATGCATATAGTAATATAGTGTCAATTTAGGTTATAAGATTACTTTATTTTCTTAATTAAAAAATTTTAACTATTTAAACTATTTATATTTAATTTTTTAGAAAAACTTATAAAAAATTAATTGTTCACATTTTTTGTGAATAAAAATAAAATATAATTTTTGAATAATAATAATAAATTTCTATTTTAATATTAAATATTTGATAAATAAAAAAATAAAATAAAATTATATTTATATGTATAAAGGTATTTTTGTCAATTTTTAAGTTAACATTCCATTTCAATCCAAGGCAAACACACAAAATTACTTTCAAACCATTTCATTCCATTCCTACCATCCCAAACATAAATATAATTTAACACTCTCTTTCCAAACCAAACTAATCAATTTCATTTCATTACAAACACCCCATCCAAACAGAGTGTTAGAGTTTCCATTGAGAAAGCCTCTTCCCGTTTCTTCTTTATGCTTCTGTGCATTTCCCAGTTTCTGGGATTAGATTCCAATCCTAATTCTAATGACATTTTAAATGACTCAAACTTCACGGGCAATAGTTTTATGTTCTCTTTTATTTTATTTTTTTTTCTGATTTTTCAATCATTTTTTTGTAATGTTTCTGTTATTTTCATTTACAACATAAAACATAAAATATATATTTTATAGCATATGTGAACCGACCGATTGAACTGAAAATTGGTCATGAAGCCTGTTCGATCACTGGTCCTGTTTTAAAAACATTGGTCAGTAGAACACATCGGTTCAACACATAAGAAAACAAAAGTTCCAAGGAGGCCTAGATGAATAAAATTTTGAACTGTATAGAAAAGTTCAAGGACAAGCATTTTTGCACTAGGAAAGCACTGTACAATTAGGCTAATGAATCAATAAGCTTTTAAAACAGTGATGATGCACGACGTAATCTAAATACACATGCATACATGCAAATCACTTTGATACAAAATCCAGAACCTGAGTTATTAAACCAAGTGAAGGCTCATAGTTTTGCGTAAGACATATGTGCATATATATATATATACATATATGAGTTATACTACTATGTTCCTATTGGACAATCCCACAAAAAATGGATTCAAACCCATTAAGCCATTAGAAGGATATGAGGGGGGCTAAGCTCCTTACTGAACATGATTAGGGGTTATAAAAGGGTCGCCACCAACAACCATCGGTATATCACCCAAACAAATAAAAACATCAAGGGAAATGCTAACAAAAGTGATGTCCTGTTGATGTTGCAAACACTAGTTGAACACTGAAAAAGAAGTCAACCTGAATAAGAAACCAGAATATGTTTGTCAAGATTAAAATAAATCAACAAAAATTGCTGGGCTAAAACCTTGTGCTGTTGGTGGCCATTACAGCAGCAGATCTTTAATCTCTTTACCATATCCATGACCGAGAGGAGAGTAATGAAAAGCAAACCAAAAAATATTATAATGGTAGAAAAAGTATTACATGACCTATAGACGCTTTGCTTAACAGCTTCTGCCATCACAAGACTTTTCATCACTTTTTGAATCAAAAGCAAGATCCTAAACACTCAAACAAGTATACGGATGCGCATAGATGCACATACGAGAGAGAAGTCTTGCTTTAAGTCCATCAGACGAGAATGAGATAAAAAGTTGAGAACAACAACAAAAAGTAAGACACGAATTATCCACATTTTGCTTTGTTTCCATAAGTAGGAGACCAAGATGAAAAGACAAGAACAAGGAGGAAAAATGTAATGTAAATCATCTTATAGAATATCTCATCCTAGGAAACGAAAGGGTGGACAGAGTAATCATCCAAAATCATGTACCTCATTTTGGCAAGAAAATAAGAAAAATCTAGCACAAGAGGAACCTCCTCATTGTATAATATATTGCACAAAACAGTTAAAAAAAATCATGACGCTCTTTTATCTCTGCACACAAGCATATTAAATACTGACATCGATGTCATTCAAAACAGCATGTCTCAATAGCTACTTTGGATTTGCAACACAATATAAAAGTCTAACCTTGTTTTCCCCAATTTTTTCCATCTAAAAGCAGTGGCTTACTTTGTACACAAATCTTCTTATCCCAAAAGCCATACTTTCAATTAAACACTCTGCATTTCCAACTTTCAGGCAATGCAGCAGGATGTGCTAATAAGAATAGAATCTAAAAGTATCATTGACAATTAAACAACCATAAAGATTTCCAACCACATTTTCAAAGCTTCCTTCATCACAAGGTACTATCATGTATAACATCTTCTCAAAAAAAAAAAAAAAAAAAAACGTATACCATGTGCAAAATGATGCTGGTCATTGACTAACACACGTTCACCTCCATGCTTGCCCTCCCCTACAAACCACACCGCCCAACCCCTTCCCTCGCCCCTTCTTCCCTTTCTCTTACCTTTTCCTTATATGTACATGTTCATTTCATTGGCGGAGCAAGAATATTAGTATTATAGAATGCCAGCCCATAAGCTTTTATTCCAACATGCCATTTAGACAGAGTAGGGAAGTAACAGTATGATGGGAGATAAAGTTTAGAATTTAGAGAAAAACAAGGTACATTCAAATCAGACAGTAGGCCAAATAATAAGCACATTGACATTAGAATAGTCAAATAGAGGATGCTATTTCCTCTCTCACCTTTCTCTTTTGAAATTTAAGCCTAATGATTATTTCTGTTATTAACTATACAAAATAATGCTGTTATCTGCAAGTACATGCTTTATGTGCTGAGCATAGATTTAAAGTGGCCAAGAGGTTACTAAGCAAGTACAGATTGAGCTTTGGGGCAAAAAAATGAATGCACAACAAAATTTTACCCTGATTACAGTGGCCCAGAAAGAACACCCTCCTCTCTTTTATTGTTCCTCAAAAGTTTGAAAGAATGAACAAATGCGATATATTTTGTGAAAGAATTATTTGGAACAATTGATACATTTGAATTTCAAGTGTATACCTGATATCAATTATTGCAGCATATTCGATGTCTGAAGTAGATAAATCTGAACAGAAGGATCTAAATTTACCAGTCGATCCCAGTTTTTAACTAAGAAAATATAGGTACAGATTCCAACTCCTTCATTCACTGTATTGGTGACTCTACCCCAATATCCAACTGTGGTATGAAATTCAAAAACAAGGTTACTAGAATGGCAAATCATGAATGCACACATCAGGAGCAAAATGAAATGACAGGGAGAAACTCTAACTTGATGCATCATACCAGTGAATGTACCAAGTGGTGCCTAAGTATTTCAAGAAAGCCACTTTCTCACTAACCACCAAGAAAAGAAAACCCTTGAGAAACGCATAGTCAAGTGTTTGCATTAACAGTCCTATCATGACCTTTAATTAAACTCTCAATGTGCTGAACGGCCTGCATTTTGTAGTTTGTCTAGTTGCTACAACAGTGCACTGTGCGTACAAAAATGTGGCTGGATGTTTCAGTCTAACATTTCTTCATATAATCTGAATGCCTCCTGCCAATTTCCCATGTTGCAGTTCTCATTTATTAATATAGTGTGGGTATACTTATTAGGAAAAATTTCTTTTTCTTCCATCTTTGAGAAAACCTTATAAGCCTGATCCATTCTCCCCACTTTGCAATAACCATTTATCAGGGCATTATGGGTAATAACATTTGGCATAACACCTTTCTCTTGCATCTCTGAGAAATAAGTATTTGCCAGCTCCAGCTTCCCATTTACTGCATGTGCATGAATCAATACAGTGTATGTGACTACTGTAGGTGTTTGGCCTTTGCTCAGCATCTCATTTAATTACTCTCTGCCTTCCTGGAGATGCCCATTCTCCAAGCGAGCATGCATGATGGTAGTGTATGTTACATGATCAGGAACATGACCATCACAGATCATCTTCTGCAACAACTGACTCGCTTCTTCCAAATTGTCCAATTTACAAAGTCCATGCAGAAAGACATTTTAGGTGATGACATCTGGAGGAAAACCTTTTGCTACCATTTCTTCTTGCAACTTAAATGCATTGGCAGTATCGCCAAGCTTCAATTCATCCATTATTCAAGTTGTATATGCAAATTGGTCTGGTGCCAAACCCACATGCAACATCTCATCAAAAAATCCCTTTGCAATTGACATATTTCCCCACTTGCAAGAACCACTTATTAGAACTGTATACGTAACAACATCAGGAAGAATCCCATGATTGATCATATCCTCTTTGAGCTTCCGTGAACCCTCCAAGTCCCCTAACCTGCAAAGACCACCTATGAGAGAGTATTATAAGTGACAACAGTAGGATTAAGGTTCCGACATCTTAACTCATCCAACAAAATTTCAGCCTCACTTATGTTCCCCACCCTACAATACCCATAAATTAAAGTATTATATGAAACTACATCTGGCATCATATTCTTCTTTAACATATGTAACAACTGCTGCCTAGCGTCATTCATTTTTTCTTTCGTACAAAGACCATACATAATTGTGTTACAAGTTGTCACAGTAAGAGATAATCCTCTAATTACCATCTCCACCTCAAGGGCAAATGCCTCCATAAGCAACCCTTTTTTGCAATAGCCACAAATCAATGGGTTATACGTGTGTGCTGAAACTCTCAATCTCGCTTTCAACATCTCCCCAATCAATCCCTTAGCCTGCTGTAGTTCCCCTTTCTTTGACAACCCATTTACCAAGACATTATATGTCACATCATTCGGAATTACATCCTCTCTTTTGCATCTCTGATAAAAGGTCTAGTGCTTGCTGTACTTCTCCTTCCTTACAAAAGGAATCCAACATGGTGTTATATGTAATAATAGTTGGCTTAATGCCATACTCACCCATCATTCTATAAACTTCCCTCGCTTTAGAGACTAGCTTTTTATCTCTAAGTATCCTAAGAATCCTATTACAATTCTTGACATCCGGTAACAACCCACTTCTCAACATCTTATCAAAAACCAGCAAACACTGATCAACCATGGATTTCTTCAGGTAAACCCACAACAAAAGATCAAGAAGCTTAGCTGAGACTTCAGAGTTCACATGTCCACCAATCAAAACATCAACAATCCCATACATTTGCACACTAATAACTCTCTCCATCACCCAATAAGCATATTTCATCGAACAGTTATCCACCAGAATCTCAAGCATCACACAAAACGCAAACTCGGAACTCCTAAACCCTGGTTGAGTCAGAACCCACTTAAAAAACCTTAAAGCAATTACAGGTTTCTCTCTAATCACGTAAAGCACTCCAATAAGCAACTCGGGGTCACAAATAACAGCATCAAACTTAGCAGAAACCCATTTTTTATTGCAAAATACCCAGGGTTTAGCCCTAATAGTGTTAAAGATGAGATCTTTATAATGAATTTCAACAACGGATGCAGAAAATAACACAAGGGAAATGAAGGGCAACTATGGAGAAAAGAACACAAGGGAAATGAAAAACGTACCTTTATAAAACAAGGGGAAGAGAAAGATAAAGCTTTTGAAGCTCTTAAGCAGACGGTCATTGACTAGAGAAGCCTAAGCTTGAGGGCGTTTTTGTAGCATTTGGAATACACGATATAGAAGCAGTCACATGAGACATAAGGGTTTTGACTTTTGAGGGAGTGACCTGGGTCACGGTAGTAGTGGCGCAGAACCTTTAATTGGCTGCTGTTAAGAGCTCGCCGCCATAGTTAAGTTTGTCACCGAGAAAGTGAAGAAAAAATATATATTGGGAAGAAAAGATTGTAGAAGCAGGAAAGGAAAGGAACGTAAACCCGGGCTTTCGAATTTGGGTTCGGGGCTAATCGAAACGTCTCTCGTTCATAGAAAAGGATCGCATCGGACGACGTTTCATTTGTTTAGTCCAGCCAGACGGTCGACTTCTAGGTCTATTAATTTGGTTAGTGTTTTCAAAACCAGACCAGACCAAACAGTTGTACTGATAAATTCGAGAATCAATGATTTAATTGGTTGACTGTTAAAAATCACTCCCTTAAAACATAGTCAAACTCGGAAAAAAAAACACTCATAACCAAAACTAAAATTAGATTAAATCGGTTCAATTTTAAATTATATTATTTTTATAAATAAATTTAAAATTTTAAAAAATTATACTATTTTATTCAAATTTTAAATTTTAAAAATAATTTTCACTATTTTATCATATTATATGGATATTTTTTATTTTTTAAACATTTTAAATATTATTTATATATTTTTCAAAAAAATAAAAAAAAAACACTTTATTGAACTGAACTGGTCGAACTGATAGAACCAAGAATCAATCAACTGACCTGATTTTCAATCCAATTTTAAAAACATTGTAATTTAGGCCACGGTTAAATTTATTTTATTCTAGTTCAACAAGATGATGAGATCAAGTAGTAATATTTTCACGTCATATCTTTTTTATAATATACATTATATAATATGAAAGCTATAATTCAAAATGAATAGTGAAACAACTCTTTTTTGTTGTAACACTGACTAAATGAAAATAGTGAAGCATCTTAAGCTGCTCTCAATTAAGCTGCTCACTTTCACTTATTAACAAAGCTAGCAATCAAAATTAAAACACAAAATGAACATAAGCTGACAATCAAACTGCTACAGAGCTAGCAATAGTGGAGAGCAAGAGTGGGAATCTTAAGACAAGCGAGTGATCTCTTCCTCATCACTGCTAAAATTACATAATAAGGAAGTTGTAACTCAAAATGAACAGTGAAACAACTTTTTTGGCTTTAGCATCGACCAATTGAATAATGAAGCAATTCAAGTTGCTCTCACTTAATCAAGTTGGTCACATTCACTTATTAACATAAGTTGGCAATTAAAACAACTACATAAATGAATAGGAGCTGACAATCAAACTGTTCTCAATTATTAGCAGGAGTTGACAATATTAACAAGAGTTAGCAATAATGGAAAGTAAGTGTAAGGCCTGAAACTTGGTTCTTAAGGGTCTCTCCTAAATGAGGACTCCTTCTCCTAAGTGATGAGCTTGAGGAGGCTAAATTTGATGACATGATGATGATTTTAATGTTATAATGATGATTATTTAAAATATGATATGAGTTAAAAAGAATGGCTAAGAGATATGAAAGTGAAAATGTTAAGTTATAAGGAGAAAGTAAGTGTAAGTTATGATGCATAAGTATCCATATGTAAGAAATGATGATTAATAACATGAATGAATGATGAAATTAGAAGTCTAATAATGAAAAATACAACAATATTATATGTGGAAGAAAGTTATGTTGAAGTACATATTGAAGATAAATGAGGGAGGATGATGCAAATAAAGGTCAATTCGATCTGGTTCGGGGTTTTGAAAAATCTCATAATCAGAATGAACCTTTAAAATTAGAAGGATCAAGACCAAGATCGAATATATGAACAATCAGACTAAATTGGACTGAAAATTAATTCAGTTTAATTTTTTTGTGTTATTTAGTTCTTTATTTTCAGTTGGGTTCAATTTGATTCCAGTTGTATCCCAATTTTTTAAAAAAAAATTTCATAATTATAATTATTTTAATAAATTTTGTTCATATAAACTACCCTTTTAAATATTGTAGAATATATTATAGTATAAAATTATTTATTTTCAATGCATAAAATTAATAAAAACAACTTTATAAAAATAATTAATTCAAGTGAACAAATATATAATATATTTATAATATTATATATATATATATATATATATATATATATAAGTGGTTCTGTTCAGTTGGTTCAATTTTGATTTGGTTCTTAAACGATCAAAACCAAATTGATTTTAGATTAATATCAGTTTGGTTCTGGTTTGGTTCTAGTCCTGGTCCTTCTTTTATATTTTCGATTAAGTACTTATTTCAATATTGTGATTCAATTCAAAAACCTCAAGAACCATGCTCAACCCTAGATGAAAGCTACGGTATAAGCAAAGTTAGGTTCATGATCTCCGATGACTACTAAGTTATGTAAATGTGCTTAATATGTGATTAAATGACATTTTAATGAAGTGTTTTAGATGCTTAAGTTGGTATTTGAAATATGTTGAACGAAGGAAAAAAGAGTTGAATAGTTGCATAGCTACTTGTCTTGATGTCATTGCCTATGTTTGTTTAATATATGTTTAATACATGCACCTATGTATATTTAAATGACATGATAATGATGTGTTCTAAATGTACTTTAGATGTCTACAGTTGTTATTTGAAATGTGTTGAATGAAGAAACAAAAAGTTAGAAGTAGAGTTTTTGAAAGGTTAGAATGCTCTATTTAAGTATTTTAGTCTTTTCACACCATTTTATCTTTATTTTATTTGTAAAAATGACTCTAAATCCATTTCCATCATTTTTAATGCCTTAAATAGTATTTAAAGTGTATTGTGGAAAAGGACAAAAGTGTGAAAGCATAAGTTTATGGCTTGGAAGTAGCATCTTTGGTGGACTTTTTCTAGAATTCTCAATTTGGTCTTTTTACACTCTACCACTTTAGCTTTAGCCTAAACACGACTTCTTCTCCATTTCTCCCCATTTTTTAGTCCAAAACACAAATAAATTCTCCCAAAACCTCTCCTTCATCCATGGCTACCAAATCAAGTTAGAAGAATCAAGTTTGCTCATCCATATTCTTTCATTTTTAAAGCAAGTTGGTGACTTCTTCTCTTTATTTCAAGTAAGTTATAATCTTCAATATTTATTGTATATTTATTCTATGTTTGAATAAGTGTGTTTATGATGCTTTTGTGCTTGACGGTGATGAAAGAAGTGAAGTTTGGTGTTAGTTTGACATTAAAAGTGATGTTGTCTTCAAAAGGAGTCTTAGAAATAAACACACTTATTTAAACATAGAACAAATATACAATAAATATTGAAGATTATAACTTACTTGATGGTGATGAAAGAGGTGAAGTTTGGTGTTAGTTTGACATGAAAAGTGATGTTGTCTTCAAAAGGAGTCTTAGAAGTGCTTGAAGTGTATGGGTCATTTCTTTTAATTCTTGATGCTTAATGGTTAGTTAGAGGTTAATTAGTGTTCTTATATTCATTTTTAAGAAGAAAATTGAGCTTAATTATATTGTACACCTTGGTTGAACTAAAGACAATATTGATGTAGTATACAATTGAAGCTTTGAAAGATGTTGATATATATGGATTGATTATATAAATTCATGGTGATTTTCTCTTACCTATTTTAAGCATGTGTGTGGGCATGATGATTAAATGCAAGTAAACATAAAGCTAAGAACAAGTAAGGTTAAACAAAGAGATAGAGAAAGAGCAAAGCTAAAGTAAATAATAACTATTGATAGCAATGAAAGGTGAAGGGTTTTAGTTGCTTTTCATTGTCCATTGCATACATGCATCATGAGTTTAAATGTATAGGCCATAATAGGCCAAGATATGTTAATATAAAGTTATATGCATTTTATGGATGAAATGAGATGTTATGATATAAATATTATGTTTAAATACTATATGATGTGAGGGTAGTTCAAGAAAGAAGTGGGAATCAAAAGAGTCATGGCTAACAATGCAAGAAGTATAACCTATATGAAATGAATGTAATGTTATTCATGCATAACACGACTAGTAAGGAAATGTGCAAGAGAAAGGTGTGACTAGTGAGGCAACTCTCTCGTACAAGAAAAAGATGCAATTAGTGAGGCAATTCTCCTATGCAAGAAAGATAACCAAGTAAAGATTCTCATGGACTTGACTATCCATATATACAATGTTTTACTATGTAAATGATGTATACAAATGACGTGCCTTGTAACTAGAGATACATTCATGTAAAGACATGTGAGTATGCATATGGATAATATAAATTTCTCACTGAGTGTCCCATATGGAGCTCACCCTCCTCCCCCGCATGCACACATAGATTGTTTTACAGGTTAAACACATGATTAATGTCATGATTGATGGCTAAATGTTATAAACGAAGGTTTTAGGTTATGTATCATATATTGTCAAGGCATTACATTCTTTCTTTGTAGTTGCCTAAAGTAATGATGTGTATGTATATTTGAAAAAGTTATGAATGTATTAAGAAAATGTTAAGTTATATCCTGTGGTATTAGTAATCTCTGAAAAAGACTAAGTTATGAATAATATGATATGTCTATGTCTAAGGTTGATATAATGTAAAATAATTTTGTTGTATGATTAATGGAAATGATGTTGATGCATACTAAGATTTATGGCCCATGTAAGATAAATGTTGAACATTTATGATAATCGAAAGAATGTTAAAACTAGAATAACCTAAGGTGAACCTCTTGATTCTAGCATTGTTTAAATGAGAGAGTTTTATGCTTAATAATGTGTATGTAAGGAAAAGTAAAGGAAAGAATAAAAAGGAAATGACTGGTAAGTCTAGACTCCTCCGATCATGACATGATAAGAAATGAATTAAATGGTTATAGTATAATGTAAGAAAGTGTTTTTATGAAATATTTGGGATTAAGTTTAGCTTAAATATCTACCTCTCATTTGTGTTCTCTTAGGAATCTAAGGTAAGGCAAATGAAACCTACAAATATTTATGGGCCAACAAAGATAAATTTAAGGTTTAAGATATCAGAGAGTTTAGAAATATTCTTTAACTACGAGTAATTAGACTTGCTATGAGTTTTGGAGGCCTTAAACCTTCTTGTTCTCTAGTGTTGACATGATCTGAAATTTGAGTTTTAATAGTAAGCAATGGAAATATTAAGATATGTAAGTGATCTTTTCTTCATCATTACTAAAAAAACATATTAAGAGAACATAAAGAATAAGAAGGCTTAGAAACACACACACACACACACATACACACCTACCCAGACATACAAAGACACACACACACACATATCACTCCAATTTTAGGAAGGCCAAACTTAATTTATATAAACGAGCAATTGAATCTTCAATTCTCAATTACACCTCTAAAAACTGATTTTTAGTAACCTATATTTTAAGGAATTCAAACTTGTTTAAGTCCAAACCTAAAGTTAATTATGTTAATTTTAAATCTAGAGTTAAACTAGTTTGCAAAGTTATTAAGCTTTCACTCAACAATCTCACCAAGTTCTTTCAGGAATAAAAGAAGGGAACACAATCTCACAAAAATTCAAAATAATCATTCACCAATTATTAAAAACTCATTTTGGGGCCTTTTATAGGCTTATAAGACTTTAACTTCAATTAACACTCATCCTAATAAAAGAAGGGAAAAAAAATTGTCTTAGGATATTCCTAAGCATGATTCGACCAAAAGAAATTATATTCATCCTAAACATTAGCTAATAATCCTAATTTTAATGGAAGAATAAAAAGAACAATGCTTAGAATATGACTAGATACAATTGGGCCATTAAGAGTTTTATGCCTCCTAAAACACTAGATAACATTTATAAACAAGAAACATCTTCGAATAATCAAGAAATAATTAAAATCCTAAGCTAAAAAAAAGTAGTTAAATTTAGCTAGTAGTAGAAAAGATGGAAAAGATAATGTCAACTAAGTAAATCTTTGAATTGGACTTTGATTTGGATTTACTTTGTGGACCTTATCCTTAACCTTTAACCTTATCTTAGATGCCCCATATGACTCAAAAACTCTTAAAATTCATCCATCTCATTAAGAATAAGCCTAATTCACATGGGCTTGAGTATATGGTCCAATTTAGCTCAAAATAGACAAGTTAAAGGCTTCCTTT
>CATIWR010387706.1:0-10160 GCA_949677035.1 Omphalea diandra
TTAATTCAAAGATCAAACAAGATAAACTCTCAAATCCCAATTAGACCTCTAGAAAACTTGTTTCTAGCAACCTGAATTATAAAGATTCAAGAGGTGTTAATCTCAACCTTAAATTAACTAAGTAATTTAGGACGTAGATTAAATGAGTTTGTGAAATTATTAAGAACTCACTTAACAATCTCACCAAGTCCTATTCAAAACTCAATAAGAGAATTAACTCTCACAAGCAATTTGCTAAAGAAATATTATTCGTTCATTCATTCATTTGGCTAAACAAGAATGGCTATTTATAGCATTTACAAAACTTCTAGTAAACCCTAAGAATCACTTCCTGATTAGTCTTTATAATATGCCTAATCTATTTAGGAAAAAAGACTCTCTTAAACTAAATAGGAAATAACTAAAAGATATATCAGATATCATTCTAATTATAAAAGAAGTTTTTACATAAGAAAATAACAAAAGTTCTCAATTAGAAAAGAAAGAGAATAATATGTTAAGATCTTGTCAATTTTAGAAAGATATTTTGACTTGACTTTTCTTCCATATGTGTCGTCCCTCCATTAATTCTTGTTTAGGACTTCCATTCTTCCACCAAAGATGCTTGAAATATTCTTAGAAGGTTCTTAGAATATTCTAGAACTTTTTAGAACTTTCTAAAATCTTCTAGAATATTTTTGTGCAAATTTTTCTCATTTATAGAGTTAGACTTCTTGATTTCATTTTGAGGTTCCATACATGAATGGAAACACAAAAATGACCATTTTGCCCTTGTGAAGAGGATTGTCCAAATAATGCAAGTCCAAATAATGCAGGTTCAAATATGACAACTCCAACTATGGCAAGTCCAAATAAGGTAAGTTCAAATATGACAGTTTCAAATATGGCAAGTTTGAAACTTTTGTGATGTCTTTCTCCTTTTGAAGGATATCTTTTTGCTCGTCTCTTTCATTCTTTGTAACCTTGAGCTGGCTCCTAACTTGGTTCATATCATGATAAAATAGTATTCAAAGTATTTAGGTGCTCTGTCACTAAAGTAAATTATGCCATTTGAAGAGTATAAGCTTTCTCTTAAGGAAAATTTTGTTGTGGATGGATTTAGCCTCATACAATTTAATGAGGTGCTCTTTGATCTCTTTTGTTGTTTTCTTTTCTTCTACACTTGACAGTATCTCGTCTGCTAATGCTATATGAAGATTTGCAATAACATTTTCGTCCATCTCATTCCACTTATTGTCATTTGTGAATTCTTCCTACCTTTCACTAATTATCGTCAGACAATTATCTTTCCTAAGTATTGCCTTTATCTTCAATTTCCACAATGAGAAATTTCTCTCGTTAAATTTCTGAATTTCAAACTTTGTTTCCATCATCATTGCTTCTATTACGATTCACGAACCAAGCTTTGATACCACTTATTGTAATTGGATGTATATTTATAGAATCAAAATAGTGAACAAAATAGAGCAAATCACAACTAAAATAATTGAGAAAATAAAATTGAAGAAAAGCGAAGTCACATAATTTAACGTAAAAAATCTCAAAGAAATTGGATAAAAAACTATAAGCAAAAATAGAAGAATATCACTATAAAAAATTATAAGAGTTAACCTTTATCTATATTATCTAAAGCTAAAAAACAATAACACTTTCTCTTGAAATAGAAGAAAATCCAATCTCTATATATTTTTCACTCACAAGAAAGATCACTCCATCACTCTCATCAACTCGTCTCACTATTATGCCTCTCTTGCACTTGTGTCGTGCCCATCTCTCCACCGCAATTTGCCGTGCCCCATCAAGCCTATTTATAGGATTTGAATTCTTAGGTGCTAAGCCAAGCAATGGCGGTGCAAAACCGCCCCCAAACATTTTTTTTTTTTTTTATTGGAGTCGGTCAACAAACCCTTTCTTCATTCTTACCACATAAACCTCTCCAAAAATTGCGGCCCCATGGTAATATATTTTGTAACCGTTGTTCTTTTATTATTATTATTATTATTATTATTATTATTATTATTAGCTCAATTCGCATATTATATCGTAGTTGTTATTATTTTAGTTTGTATAATAAGGTTTCTTGGTCTCCGTTAAGCGTTCACCATATTATTTATGAAGTAATGGTTGAGCTGAAACTAGTGTGATCTATACGCCAATGAGCCTTGGCTATTGGGGTAGGACTCAAGCTCAAACCAGATTTTTGAGTTCTTGGTCGGACTAGGACTAAATTAAGTATTAAGTTTCCTAAAAGAAAGTTAATTTTTAATCTCTGGGCCCGATTAACAGTTGAAGTAATTGATTATTACACCACTTAATTGTGAGCTAAATTCTACTAAAGTCAATAAATAATAATTTTCATCATTGCGGTGACTCAATTTTTATTAATATTTCAATTATATTTATTAGCCAATTCTTATCAAAAAAATTTTCAAAAGAAAAAAATTTTTTGACGTAAAAAAAGGTCAAATCATGATAACGTTTGCAAAACTTTGGCCAAAATTAGCTTATTTGACTTGATTTCAATAATAATAAAAGTTGAATGACTACAATGATGAAAATAATTCTTTTATGACTAAAACAGAATCTGAATAATAGTTTGGTGATCATTGATATAAATTGCCTTTGAAGTAATCTTTAGGCCATGAAATTGCAAGTTTGAATACTAGTCTGAGCTTAATTATTCCAAAAAGAAAAAGGAAAGATTGTGATGTATGTGTTGAATATGGTATAGGTTTTGGATGCATTACAGAAGATAAAAGGCAGAGGATGATTCAAGCTTGAGCTATAGGAGGTCATACAGGTAAGGGACATGTGAGTCTTGTGCTATGAACATTGATGGAACAAATACTGTGGCTTGCCTTAAGCCCATTGACGCAAACACTACCAAGCCCACTTTAATTACTCCTCTTCCTCGCATGTTCGTCATCAAAGATCTTGTTGTTGATCTTACTAATTTCTGCAATCAATATAGGTATATGTCCATTTTCTTGGAATTTTGAAGCCCAATATCGAAATGTTCAAATTGTCTAAAATAGTTACTATTATAATTATTATTGAGATGAAACATGATGAATAATATGTAGGTCAATTGAGCCATGGCGTAAGACGAGAAAGAAACCCGAGGATGGTAGAGTGTTGTGGAATAAGGGTAGAGTGTTGTCTAAGAGATGAGTAAACAATTTTGTGGTGATAAAACTGAAGGAATTAAGGTTCTATTTATAAAAAAAAAAAAAAAATTATTCCCTTTGTTATTTCCCAAATATGGGATATTAAAATGAGCCAACATAGTCAATAAATCTCCACTTTGGCGAATTTCAACATCTTTAATCTCACCTCAAACAGTCTTTGATAGTGTTTCCAAATTCAACATCAAACTTTAGCAATATTGATCAAGTCCAAACAAAGTTGGAACTTGACCGCAGTGACAACTTTTATCATCATGTCAGTGGGATTCTCAGTGGTATGAATTTTCTGGATTCTAACTTCACCTTCTTCTATAATCTTTCTCCCAAAGTGATATCGAACATCGATGTGTTTCATCATTGCATGATAAACTTGATTCTTTGCGAATGTGATAGCACTTTGATTATTACAATGTACTTTGACTACTTCTGCTCAATTCCCAGTTCAACAAGCAACCCTTGAAGCCAAATTGCTTTCTTTACAGTTTTTGTGATTGTCATGTACTTTGCTTCTGTAGTAGACAGAGTAACTATTGACTGTAAAGTAGACTTCCAACTAACTGGTGCCTTTGCAAGAGTAAATACATAACCAGTAGTTGATCGAAATTTATCCAGATCACCAGCATAATCTAAATCACAATATCTGACTACACACTGACTGTTTTCCTGCTCAAATATCAATAAAAAATCCATGGTATTTTTAATGTACCGTAGAATCCATTTCACAGCTTATCAATGCTCCTTTCCTGGATCATGCATATACCTGCTCACAACCCCAACTGCTTGTGAAATGTCAGGCCTTGTACAGATCATAGCATACATCAAGCTACCAACAACACTTACATATGGTACTTTTGACATGTACTTTCGTTCTGCATCGTTCTTCGGTGACATAAAGGCATTCAGCTTAAAATGAGGAGCAAGCGAAGTACTAACAGGTTTTGTATTTTCATTCATGCCAAAACATTGTAGTACCTTTCTCAAATATTGTTTCTTAGTCAAACAAAGTCCCCTTGATTTTCTATCTTTGATAATCTCCATGCCAAGAATCTTTTTTACTTTGCTTAAATACTTCATTTCAAACTCCTTTTTCAACTGAGTCTTCAATTTCTCAATTTCTATCTGACTCTTTGAAGCTATCAGCATATCATCAACATAAAGAAGAAGATATATAAAGGATCCGTCTTGTAGCTTGCGCAAATGCACATAATGATCATATTTACTTATGGTGTACTTATGCTCTATCATAAACTTGTTAAATCTTTTGTACCACTACCTCGAAGATTACTTCAACTCGTACAAAGATTTCTCAAGTTTACACACCAAATTTTCTTTTCCAGCAACCTTGAATCCTTTCTAGTTGAGTCATATAGATTTCCTCTTCTAAGTATCCATGTAAAAATGCAGTTTTTACATCCAATTGAACTAGTTCTAAATCCAACTGTGCTACCAAAGCCAATAAAATTCTAATGAAGGAATGGTTCACAACTGGAGAAAATACCTCATTAGAATAATTCCCTCCGTCTGAGCGTAGCCTTTAGCCTCTAATCTTGCTTTGTAGCGAACATCATCTTGGCTAGGAAATCCTTCTTTCTTTGCAAAAACTCATTTGCATCCAATTGCTTTCTTTCCCTTTGGGAGACTAGAAAGTTCCTAAGTCTGATTCTTATACAGCGATTGTATTTCTTCATACATGACAATCCTCCATTCTTTTTTTGAACTTTGGACTGCTTCAGTAAAAGTGGTAGGAATGTCATGAGCTACAACTGGAGATGCATGAGGCACTATATCAACATAGTGACCAGGCAATCCTGTCATCTTCTTATAAGTCACCATATCAGTAAAGCAGCCAGACATTCTATACACCCTCTCTAGCCTTCTAGATGTACTTGGTTCAAGTTGCTGAGGAAGTCTTTGAACTCCTTCTTCTTGAAAGTAGGATGAGTCTTAACACCTTTTTTATCGACTGAGATTACTATTCTCTCAAACTCCATCTACTTGGGAGTATCATTTAACTCCTCAACATCCACCTTTCTCAACATGGTAGATTCATCAAATGTGACATCCCTACTAAAAACTATTTTCTTTGTCTCTGGACACCATAGACGATAGCCTGTTATGCTAAAGGTGATCCCCATGAACAATGTTTTCTTTACTCTTGGATCCAATTTTGACTCCTTAACATGGTAATATGCAGTGGAAACAAAAAATGTAAGGAATCATGATCTATAGCAGGCTTTCCAAACCATTTCTCCAATGGCATCTTTCCATCAATAGCAATAGATGGTAAACGATTGATGAGGTGACACGCATATGTTACAGCCTCAGCCCAAAATTCTTTACCCAACCCAGTATTGGATAACATACATAGAACTTTCTCTAGTAATATTTGATTCATGCATTCTGCCACACCATTTTGTTGTGGTGTAGATTTGACAGTGAAGTGTCTGACAATGTCTTCATTTTCACAAATTTTCTCAAATGGATCGCTTTTATATTCTTCACCATTGTCTGTTCGGAGATGTTTGATCCTTTTGCTTATCTGAGTTGCCACCATCTTTTTCCAATTCAGGAAAACTCCTAACACTTCATCCTTTGTCTTCATTGTGTACACCTATACTCTTCGAGAAAAATCATCAACAAAGGTCACAAAATAGTGTTTCCCTTCCAAAGAACTAGTTTTAGAGGGACCCTAAACATCAGAGTGAACATAATCCAAGATACCTTCAGTATTATGGATTAATATCCTAAATTTGACCCTTATTTGTTTCCCTTTGATGCAATGCTCACAAAAAGTCCAATTTGCAAGTTTGCACTGCTTCCAATAATCCTTGCTTAGTAAGTAAATTTAAGAATTTTTCTCCAGCATGTCCTAAATGCATATGTCATAGCTTGGTTACTTCTGACTCTCAATCATCTATAGAAGTTGTTGTTGCTGCTGTCCCTGTAACTGTACTACCCAGATAGTGGCACAGATTGTTGTTCTTTCGAATTCCCTTCAATATCACATGTGCACTAGAGATAATCTTCATCACTCCATTTTTCACTTTCACCTCGAACCCTTTTGAGTTTAGGATCCCGATAGAGATGAGATTTTTGCTCGATTCTGGCACATAACGAACATCTGTTAAGGTGATGATTATTCATCCGCATTTCTCAAGCGAATCGAACCAATCTCGTATGTTGTCAAAGGAATGTTATTTACTGTGTAGACAACTCCACCATTTTTAAATTCATTAAAATCAAAGAACCATTCTTTGTTGGGACACATATGATAGCTGCATGCGGAATCTAGTAGTCATACATCATAAGAGCCATTTGATGATGTAGTAAGTGAGTAATCTGACACTACTCCATCAATTTCAGCAATACTTGATTCTGCTATAGCTTTTCCTTTATCGAGTTTGCCCTTGTTTCTCAGTTTTGGACAATCTTTCTTCTAATGCCCCTTTTCTTAATAAAAAGCACACTCATATTTGTGCAACTTGGGCCTTAACTTGGATCTCCCCTTCTTTCTCATACTTTGATTCTGCGAACGACCTCTGATTACCAAATCTTCTGCATCTCCGCTGAAACTAACCTTCTTGTCCTTCTTCCTTAGTTCATAACTGTATAAGGCAGCACATATTTCTTTAAGAGATACAACAGTCTTCCCGTAAAGTAGAGTAGTTTCAAGAAACTCAAACTCTTTAGGAAGTGATCCCAACAAGCTAGATCTTCATCTTTAAATGTCTCATCTACATTCACCACATCAGTAATCAACTGATTAAAATTGGTAACGTGATCATTCATTGTGGTACCTAGTACATAAGTGAAGCGAAACAACATTTTCTTCATGTGAAGCTTATTCTGGCTATTTTTCTTCTAATGCCTTCCATAAATTACTTGCAGAGGTTTCTTTCAAGAATGCATACCTCTGCTCTCTAGAAAGGCATGATTGAATTGTACCATATGTCAATCGATTGATCATCCTTCAATCTTTCTCCTCAACATCATCTAGTTTCTCATCTTCAATGGCAATATCTAGACCTTGCTGAAAAAGAGCGTTTAGAACCTCACTTTGCCACATACCGAAATAGCTTATGTCATAAAAGATTTTCACTGCCAATTTTAAATTTATCACTGCAATTCTTATCTAGATGGACTATGATGAAACTGTCGACGTGGTAGGTGTAGATATTTTTGAAGAACTCTCCATTTTGATTACAAAATTCTTCAATAACCTTCAACGCAGAATGCAACTAGGCCAAGGAAACCTTTTCTGATGTGGAAAATCAGATTAAACTGCAACCACAAAGTATACTAAGAGTAACATTTGACTCTGATACCAATTATTGTGAAACAAAGGTAATATTACACCCACCAAATTCACCTAATAAATTTATAAGTAAATAAAGAGTGAAAAATTGTACTGAAAAACCACACTATAGGTTGATTTTCAGAAAAGATTGGAGGGGTCACATGCAGTCTTACTTAAAACTCAACCTCCTTAGACAGAATCACCCTAATCGTAATTCGATAGCACAATATATCACTACAACTATGCCCTACAAAATAGTTATTAAAAAATAAAGACAAAAATAAGAACACCAGACTTTATCGAGGTTCGACCAATTATGTTTATGTCCTCGAACACTACCAAAATTATATTTCACTAAAAGAATGACTACAAAGTGAAATATTACAAAAGAGTGAGAAATATTGAAAATTGCCTAAGAGATGAGTAGACACTTTTGAGATGATCAAACTGAAGGAATTAAGGCTCTATTTATTAAAAAAAAAAAAACTTGCATTCCCTTTGTTATTTTCCCGATGTGGGATATCAAAATGAGTCAAAGTAGTCAACATAGAGAACATAGGAAATCGCCTGCGGATAGAAAGAAGTTATATGGGCTGTACGAGTGTATTCTTTGTGCTTGTTGTAGCGCTTCGTGCCCTTCCTATTGGTGGAATCCTGAGGAGTTCCTTGGACCGGCACCTTTGCTCCATGCCTATCGATGGATTTCTCATAGGTAACGTTGGTCCATCCACGCAGAACGTGCCCAAGAATTATGTTCTATTCTAATTTTTATACTACTTTCGAAAGAGTATGTGAACTCTGATACTAGCTTGCTTGTCGTATGACACTGTTGTGATGATGACAGCCGGGATGAATTTACATATGAAAGGCTGCAAGCATTAACAGAGGATACAAAGAGATTATATAGATGCAGGACTATCAAGAATTGCACAGCAGCCTGTCCCAAAAGCCTCAATCCTGCAGATACAATTCACATAATAATGAAGACTAAGCAATTGCTTTCTTAGCCACTGGAGGAGCTGGGAACCCACAATCTTCGACAAGCATAGTGTTCTTCCCTTAGGATTTAGTAATATAAGTGGTTGACTTAAATGTTGTTCTACGGTGTAATAGTCAAGAGCACTGGAGTTCCTCCTCCCCCACCCTCCCAATCTTTTTGAAAATGAAGAAGAATAAGAAATAGCTAGTGTGCGTGAAGATCCTCAGAGAGGAGTATAGTCATCTGCTTCTGCTGTTAATAATTAGATTTAACTTCTATTTCGATTCATTGAGTTTTTTTTTTTTTTTTGGGAACTCTTCAACTGTTTCTGATTTATCATTTTTTTCATGCGAGTAAATATGCATGGACATGCAACTAAATGTAGAAATGGTAAAAAGTTTGTCCATAGCTTAAAAATAACAAAATGAATAAATGGTCAAGTATTGAATTAAATAAGGCCTATCGGTCAACAAAATTCAAATCTAAACTTTCGTTTGTTTTGATAATTATATTTAATTTTATTAAATTTAGTCAATTTTGAAAAGTTAATATCAATTATCGCTAGTTTTGACAATTATGAATAATTTGATATTTTAGTTAAAATTAAACAACGTGATTCATAATATTTTATCTTTATAAGATTGAATTTTAAGAAAAATATGTTCAGTGAATCTCATTAGCTTTAACATTCAATTTTACATGAACGGTATATCATGAATCATATAATTTGATTTTAATCAAAATCTCAATTTAACCAGAATTACCAAAAATCTTTACAAAATTAGCTAAATTTACTAAATAAAAAAAAATTGAATATAATCTATAGCTAATTGGATTCTTGATGGAGATAAAGAACACTACATTCATCAAAAAGCTTGTCGACAGAGAACCAGGCATCGTGGCATGAGGATGAGAGAAAGATCCATAAGATTATGATTAAATATTTGCAAAGCACTGATAGGTATTATAATATGCAACTTGGTCTTTTTTCCTTTTTTTTTTATATTGGATATAGAATTTTTTCATATTTATATTCAATTTTTATATCTTTTTTATTCAATTTTTATATTTTTTTAATTTTTTTTGTATATTAAAAAAATTAAAACGAGTCAAATAGGTTTGGATAATAATAGTAATTATATTAAATCATGTTTATTTTTTATATATTTTTTTAATTATTTTTTGTATATATTTGAAAAAATTTTATTTCTATAATTGTAACACTTGCAATACCCATACAAGGTCTTGAGTACTACATAAGATAAATATCATGTCAATCCAGTATTTAATTTTTTCTCATATTTTTAAGGATCTTTTCTCTTCGGTTGATGGAAAGGACGTGGCCATATAGGTCATAGTTATTGCTTGACAAATAATAAATACATGAGATTATAATTAATTATATAGATTAATTTGTGATTTACTTTTTCAATTAAATTGCATTTTACAATTATATGGATCAAACTTTTTAAGTAAAACCAAAATAAAAATAAAAAATTTAATATTTATGGTATAAAGCATTTATCATTCAATTATATTTATCTTCATCATATTAAGAAAAGAACTTTAAGATTCTTTTTTCACATATTGAAAAATTTTGAAAATTATATGATTTTTTTAGTGAAAATGATTAGAATATATATATATATATATATATATATATATATATATATATATATATATATATATATATATATAT
>CATIWR010387749.1:0-25531 GCA_949677035.1 Omphalea diandra
CATACAAAAAAACATACATATTTAGTGTCTTTACTCAATTATATAATGTCTACTCTTTTATATTATATATATATATATATATATATATATATATATATATATATATATATATATATATATATATATATATATATATGGAAATTGATAATGTCTATCCATAACTAAGAAGTTATATATCTATTGACAAAAAGCTGCAACACAATGACAAGTAGTATTCCTTTTCTCGGTCAAAAAATTCTCTACCCTAACTCAGAGGTTAAGGTCCTATCACTCCACATGCAAGGCAGCTAAAAAATTAACTCCAACCCTAACCTCCTTGATTGAGATGGCGAACATAAACGCACAAAGATTTCTATTATGTACACCCTACTTTTGTTATAAAACATCCAATTCACTTAATTATCATTTAATATGCCTCAAATACATGGATTTAAATCAACCAGAACACAAACAAATATTAGTGGTGTGTAAGGATGTATCATATGCAACATGGAATACATGAACACGAATATAAAACATCATGGATTTGAAAAACATTAATGTTTTTTCTAAAAATTAATATATGATTCTCGTTATTATTCAAAACATAGATACGATATGCCAATATGATTAGATTAAAGGGTGCTTAATGTATTAATTGTACTCATAGTAAAAGGGTTGATGGATTTGAGTCGAGTTAATTTTAAATTTGATTATTTTCAGATCGAATTAATTTCAAATTACGTCTTTTTTGAATTGATTCATACCAATTCACTTTAGATTATAACCGAGTTAAGTCAACTCATTCATAACTTTGATTTTTAAAATAAAAATTATTATTTTAATTTTTAAATAATATTTAAATATTTTAATAATTTAAATTGAGTTGTTTGAGTCTATTCATGAGTCTAATTAAGGTTAAACAAATTTGAATCCTCATCTGCTAATTAAATTATAGTAAAATTGAGTTTGATTTAAACATTTTAGAATCATTTCTTTTTTTATATCACGTTTAAATCATTTTTTAATTGATTAAAATTAGTAATATTTTTAGAATCAGACTAAAAATTGAGAATCAGTCAATAGTTTGATTCGATTCAATATAACAAACAAATCACTCAAAAAAATTGGTCAAAATTGAAAAATTCAGTCAAAACTAAAACTAAATCAAACTAGTTTAATATAAAACTATATTGTTTTATCAAAATTTAAAAATTTTTAAAAATACACCATTTTGCTTAAATTTTAAATTTTAAAAAATAAATTTCATCATTTTATCATATTATATAATTTTTCTAATATTTAGATTTTTTAAATATTATTTATATTTTTTTAAAAAATATTATAGTAAATTGAATTGATCAAAGTAATTAAATGAGCTAAATTAAAAATCAATCAATTGACCTATTTGATTTTCAATCCAATTTTAGAAATATTGCAAATTAAATCTTTACATCAAATTAGAAACTCTCTCTACTTATAATCGATTGTTGTCACGAGGTAAGACATCAAAACTCAACACATTATTTTTAAAAAAATATATATATATATATAAAACAATAATTAATCACATGTAGAGAAAGGGAAGAAAAGACAGAATATTATGATTGGTAGAGATACAAGGAGCTTAGCAGTAGTGCATTTAGGGTTTGTCAACTTCTCTTGCAGAGGCTGTAAAGAATCATTCACGGGACGCCTGTGTTCTTCTTATTATCAACTCTGAAGAATTTTTTTTTTTTTTTTAAATGGTGTCCCAAAAAAAAAAAAAAAACAACCACAGCTAATGGGACTTAATTACTTTAGGGGACACAACAACTCCACCTCCAATTCAAGAAAATGCTACCGATCCAAACCCTAAATATTAGAGCATTTAATGAAAAAGTCAGATGGTCAAATGTGGGTCCAGGGTCCTGGTCTGGTCAGTTTGTCAAATATTTGACTCTTTTTAATTAGATCCAACGGTGATTGTGGACCCTCCCATGTTCTTGTGTGATGTACTGTATCGTTGTGATCATCTTGCTTGATAATGGCCCCCCTGTCAAGTCACATTGCAATTGCCTCCTTCTCTTGTCTTTTCTTCTTCTTCTTATTATTATCATTTTCAATTTTATATATTGGATATGTCCTTATTATTAATTATTATTCGAATAATCTGTTGCTTCAATTTATTTTTCTTTGACTTCTTCGAGTTTGACCATCATAAATGTATATATACATTAAAGAAATTTAATTTTTATCTGATTATAAAAGTGATAAATAAAGTATTCCAAAAAACCAATTATTAAGAGTCCCAAGCTATATATGTAGCAATTTTTGCAATTAAGAGTGAGGCAATATTTAACTGATAAGTCTTCGGGTTGGGGTCTGTGTGTGTGTGTGTGTGTGTATGTATATACGGTGTTTCTGACCAAATGAACTTGTTTCCGGCGATGGGTTTTTGATGGTGGGGTTAGATTAGGGGCATGGCGGTGTTAGAGATGGCGATGCCTCCTTCATTTTGCAGCATTGGACTAGTAGAAACTATAGTACATAGAATGTACAAGTGGTTGTGAAGCTATCCATCTATCTCTCTTATGTCTATACCAAACTTTTACGTATTTAGTGCCCATTATGGCATTACCAACTTCACCGATGGATGCTCGCTATAATTATATATAGACTTTAGGGTTTCCCATGTGGACTATTCCCATGCCATGCATAAAATATTTTTTTTTATGCAAGATCCATATATATTTATATGTACGTACTTCTTTTTTTCCATATGCACATTATATTTTCCTAATCTTTTTTTTCATATATATATATATATATATATATTCACTTCTTGTCATTGTACATTCCATGGTATTAAAGATCACAAAAATTAATAAAATTACAAATCTTTGATCAATAAAGACCTTTTCTTTTTGTGTAGTGTAATTAGTTGTTTTTCTTTTCTGAGGCATCAAAATCCTATCTTTAATTCTAACCAAAATAGTTAAGCATTTTCTATGTATATATGACACTAGCTTAATATTGTCTTTTACATTCTCTGGTTGATCAATTCAGCACTATATAATCCATACTGGAAAATTTTTGCATATTAAATGTTGCAGTTATGTAGTTCTTTTCAAACCTATTATTATTATAGACGATGGAATAGAAGATGTGCCTGATCACATAACAAGAAATTATCTCTTTATCAAAAAAAAAAAAAAAAAGATAAACTATCACATTCATATTTAGAAAACAACCCAAAAATGAAAAAATTTTCATGAGAATTTATTATGGAAATTGAAGAGAAAAAATAAATCTCCATCTAGCTTTTTTTTTCCCCTTCTATTTTGGGTCGTTATTCTCCTTGAATTGCTTTTCTTTTTTCAATTTTTTTTTTTTTACGTAATAGGGCATTGAACTTAGGTGCTTCATAAGTTGTATCCCAACTTAATTTTTTCAATTAAAAATATAAGTTAGTGATTTTATTTCAGTTGTATCCAATAAGTTTGTAGGGTGTATGTATACTAACATAAAATTGAAATTCAAAATAAATGTAGCTCGACATAACTTAAGAAATATGTCAAGCAATTTCATGAATTTTTTTTTGGCAAAAACTGCCATTTGCTAGCTCAAGAGAGGTTAATTGTGTGAATTAGTAAGTTATTTACACATTGGCCTCAATTTTAACGTTATTCTAGTATAATTTGCTCTGGACCTATTGGATACAATTGAAGCAAAATCAACAGTTTATGTATTTAATTGATAAAATAAAAAGTTCAGGATACAATTGAAAAAGAACATAAAGTTCAAGATATGTTTAATTATTGAGGCTTATATTGTCATCTAATGGCTCAAAAGAGGTAATCTTTTCCAAATTAATTAGTTGTGTTCGTATTTGCCATCAATTTTAAGCATCGACATTTGTTCTGGAACCGTTGGATATAATTGAAACAAAATTAATAATTTATCTTCAAAACAAAATCACATTAAAATATTCAATAAGATTAGCAATGAGGAATTGAAAAGCGCAATAGAAAGAGACAAAATACGATATGATCGAAGAGTCGTTCCATTGAATTTTTCCCATAGAAAGGTCCCCCGATCCACGGGTCAAGATGAGAATTTTGTGGTTGAAAATTCATGAAATAATTTAGCATTCATTGTAAAAATGTCTATAGCTCCATCTACCTGCTCTACTCAATTAGTATCAAATATATATATATATATATATAGTATCAAATATTCATTAAGGGATTATAGGAGGCAAAAAAGGATTGGAGATTCAATTAGTTCAGAACAAAAGTTTACAGCAGTAAATTAATAATTAGTCTCTAATTCGCGTTACACGAATTATAATATAAAATTTTCATAAAATTAATTGTGAATATGCAAATTACATAGTATAATTATAATAGTAATTTAATACTTATTTTAATTAATTAATTAAAAAATAATTAAAATTTATTATTATCTTATAATATATTATTGTTCTAAAATTATTGTGTAATCAGACCTTTCAAGTAAATAAAATATTAAAAATAAAAATTCTAACTAAATTAGTATAATAAATCTTAATAATAATATAATTATATGAATAAAATAAGAAAATTCATTGTGGGTCATTTTTTCTCTTTAATTTTTTCTTATTATATAGAAAACTAAGTATTTATCATTGCTAACATTCTAAATAGGAATAATGTGAATAATTTATTTCTATATATTAAACTTCTTAAATTATTTTTACATGAAAATTTTCTTAAATTATTAAACTTTCTATATTTTTTTAATTGAGAAAACTAAAATTGTTAATTATTAGCTTGTTTCCAATATGGTAAAACAAAATTATATTATATTGTCATTTATAAAAAAGTATTATATTCAAATACAACTGTTTAACAAATGACAAACACTCATTTGACACTAAAATTAATTATATACTAATTGAGAATTTGTGCATTGCATGGTATGATCATAATTATAACGTAAACTTAATATTTGTTTTCATTAAATAATCAGTTAGTCAAATCATTAAAATCAATATATAAATTATAATCAAAACATTATTATATTTATAATATATTATTATTTTATAAAAATTATTCTTTAATTAGATATTTTTAAATAAAGAAAATAATATAATTAATTTAATTTAATAAATTTTGACTAAAAATTAAAAAAAATGCATATTTTTTCTTTGTTCACTTATTATGTGTCTTTAATTTTTTTTATTTTTTTACTTATTATATAGAAAACTAAATATTATTTTTATTAAAATTCTAAAAAGTTGTTAAACTTTCTAAATTAGTTATATGTGAAAAATTATTGATATTGTTGAACTTTTTAAATTTTTTATTAATTAAGAAAATTAAATACTTAATCATTAGTTTACTTATCATATGAAAAAATATTATACTGCCACTTGTCAAACATACTATATTACTAATATAATTATTTCACAAATGATAAACACTTGTCTAAAATTAAATTTTAGATTAGTGTGTTGTTCAACATGATTATAATAATAAATTTTTAAATAGCTTAATATTTATTTAATTAAATAATTAATTAATTAGTTGAATGATTAACAATAATATATAAATAATAATTAAATTTATTATTATTTTTATAATATATTATTATTTCATAAATGACTATTTTTAATAAATAAATAATAAAATGATAATTAAATTAGTATAATAAATTTTAATAATATAATTTTTAGATATAAAAATAAGAAAATTTATAGTTTTATTTTTTCATTTACTCATCATTTGTTTTTTTTTTTTTCTTATCATATGAGAGACTAAATACTAATTATTATGAATGCGAAGAATTTCTTTTACATTAAAATTTTTAAATTATTTTTATGTGAATAATTATCAATATTACTAAACTTTTTAAATTACTTTTATGTGAAGAATTTCCTATATATTGTTGAACCTTTTATTCTCTTGGTTAATTGAGAAAACTAAATGCTTAATTGTTGATTTACTTGCCATATGACATAATGATAATATATGATATTGTTAGTTATTAAATATTAAGTTGTTGATATAATTATTTGACCAAATGATAAATACTCATTTAAAATTGATTTTGAGATTGAAATTAATTATATACTAAACACAAACTTGTGTATTATGCACTATGTTTATACGAGTAAATTTTAAATAAATTTAGCATTTATTTTTATTTAGTAATTAATTAATTAATTGAATGATTAAAATTAATATATAAATAATAATTAATATTTTATAAAAAATTATGTTAAGAAAATAAATAATAAAATAAATTTCTCAAACTTATAATTATGTACTATGTACTGAGGTAGTTATAATAAAAGATTATCTATTAATTTATACTTTAATCTTATATGGTATTGTTTTAAAAAGAAATTTATTAAACTTGAATAAAGTAAAATCTGATAATCAATTAAATAAATAATATTAGATATTTCATAATCAAAATAAAATTAACACATAATTGCAATACATATAAACATATCAATATATATAGAGAGAGATATTTTTTGTTATGAAATATTATTAGCCAAAAACAAAACACTAATATTGATGCTTTTTCTGCATGTGACTATAATTAGAAGTGACTTTAAAGTGATTTGAGCATGATTCAATAAAAAAATTTTAAAAAAATCTATACTCAAAATGAGTTAAAAATTTTCAAACTTTTGAACTGAGTTAAAATTTTCAAACTTTTGAATTGACTTGTTTTGACTTAACTTAAATTTAATCCAATTCAAAAAATAGTTTTTTAATTATAATAATATTTTTATTTATAAAAAATTAAATCTTAAAAAATAACCTAAAACAATATAAATTTTATTTATATTTTAATTTAATAGCAATCTGACTTACAACTCAAAATTATCATCCTAAATTCATTGAAAAAAGGCATATCTAAAATTTATTGAATTTATCTAACTCTATTCTGTCCTATCTGACTCGATCTAACATCTCTATTCAATATCATAAGAGATTGTAAGAGGCCAAATAGGCATGATTATTAAGTATGATTGACTGTATAAATCTTCTTGATGCATGAAGATATGAAACTATGTGCAAGTCTTCTTTGGGAATATGACTACATATATGTGTCGACTTTTTTAATTAAACTATTTTATCAAATTTATCCAAATAAAAAATAAATCATATAACTATATATATTTATTATCATTTATTATTTTTAATTATTAACATCCGTCATTAATCGGTAGAACTCACAAAATTATATTTTTAATATATTTTCTTTTATTAAATAATAAATATTATAACTATAAAATATTTATGAAATAAATTCTATTATAATCTTATGAATAAAAAATCTAATATTTTTATAATATATTTCAAATGTTAAAAAATATTTTTATAAATAAATTATTTTTAGCAAAATTCAATTTCATATTTTGAAATGAGATTTTTGTTACTCAATTCTTTTGAACATAAAATTTCATTTGTGAAATTTTTTGCATTGTAAGATTTATATCTTTATGTTATTTATATCTTTGATTAATAAAATTAATTTATTTCTTCTAAAAAAAGAGTTGTGATACATACAAGAAAAATATAATTTAAAAATTATTTTAATTATGATTTAATTATAGAATTCATATTTGTCTTGCTAATTTTCTAATTACGAAATTTAGGATTTAGTGTTAATTAAGAATATTTATGATTAGAAATATTTAAAAGTTATTTTACTTTTTATTTGGTATTGGTTTAGAATTTTTCTAGTTAGAATTTCCGATCCTAACACTATAAATTCCTAGGTAAGTATTTATTTCTATAGGTTATTGGTAATGAAATTTTTTGAGTAATTAATTTTTAAAAGACTGCATGTCTATATCAGTTTTCTTTTTTTTTTTTTTTTTTGTGTATCTGAATTCTTTATTCTTGATGTTATATCAGTTTGACACCAAAGTGGTTCGATTGAGATGCCTTGATCTCCCGTCGCAAATTTGTTTTTCACTAAACCTGGCTTATAGATTTTTTTTTTTTTTTTTAAAAAAATCTTGATTTCTGCTCTGAATATTGAAAATAAAAGAAAAGATATTGTAGCAACACTGTCCATGCACACTGTAGCAGTAATTTTCACATGCACTATTTAACAGCATTATTCATATATAGAATTTACCCAGCAATACTTCAATTGGGCTTTGTTTTGGGTGAGAGTTGGCATTGATTGAATGTGATATGTGAATTTTAACTCAAAATTTTAAAAGCGAAAATTGATGCTTATAAGATACAATTGGAATTGCTTGATGTTCGGACTGCATATGTGATTCCAAAAGAACTTTGCCTTTTTCATTATCGGAATTTTTAATAGTCAAATGTCTTTTACGTTTTAAAGAAAAACAACCAGAAGTATAAAGAATTGTTTGGTATATGGATTTGCTTAACTAAGCCATAGTATTAATAAATAACACTAGGTTTGGTACATATGATATAGGTTAGATTTAATAATTCCAAAAGTTTAGCTAACCCATGAGATCAGTTTTATCTAGAACCTGGCTTCTCATGCCTTTAGTAATCTATCTCTAGTTGGATTACTAATCCCATGATTCATAAAGTTTAATTCTTAAAATAACCTTAATTTTTTACTTCGTTTCTCAAAAATAATGTAAAATTTTTAATTTTTTTTTCAATTGCTTGTATTTATATTATCATTGATCTACAAAAAATAAATCATATGATAATAATTAACATACAAAAGATAATATCATAAAAGTTAATTAATACTTGAGAGCAAAAATAGTGATTCAAGCCAACAATTAATGTAGGTTGGATCACAAGATGAGAAAATTTTTTGAGATAAAGAAAAAATTAAAGAAAATATAATTTTCATATATAAGGTAAAGGGTGTTTAGGTAATTTGATTATTTTAATAATTTATCTCTTTGGTTAAACTATCCTATCAAATATAAGATTGCAAAAATATGCAGACTAGATAAAAAGATAGAGAAAATTTTTTGGGATAAAGAAAAATTTTAAAAATATAATTTTTATATATATAGTGTAAAGTATATTAAGGTAATTTGATTATCTAAACTATCCTACCAAACATAGGATTACAAAAGAGAATGGATGCTATGGATTAAATGATTGCATCAAACAAGGTTTAATCTAACCAACTCTATGGCTTAACTAAGCATAGGATTAAGAGTAATACAAAAGATTACAAATCCATGAACCAAATAGGTTGTTATTGCATTGCCGACGAATCAAATGAGTTGTTAATCCTTTACCAATAGATTCTCTTAGGAATGGTGATGGAAAAACTAAATTTGCAATGGATTTGATATCCATTGCTAATTTTGTTGCCAAAACTGGTGCAAAGTTGGAGCCAATTATATTAGAAAAGTTGAGTGATGAAATATTTTGTCGCTACCATTGGTGTTGGAATATTTTATCGCTAATTAGCCACAAATTTAATTCTATTGCTAAATTAGCAATGAATTTAATTTCATCACTAATTTTTTTGGCTCCAAAATGAAAATTTTGAATATTTCTAGATTATTTAGTGACAAAATTTGCATTTTAGCTATAAAACCTCCTATTTATTTCTTCTCACCTCATTTCTCATATTATTTTCTTCATTCTTTCTCCATTTATTTCTCTACCTTCTTTTATTATTTTTCCCTTTCTTCCATTATTCTCATCATTACTGACTTTCATCTCTACCTCCCCTATTGCCTACCAACGTATTTGCCTTCTCTATTGTCGCCTCCTCTATTTTATACTTGTTAATGTTTTAATTTAAAATTTTTAAAATTTATTTATTTTATAATTGATAATATATTGATATTTAGATTTAAAGAATTAATAATATATTGACATTAAAGTTCAATAAATTGATAACTTAAAAGTACAATAATCAAGTTTTAGTATGACAAATTTACTAATTTTAATTTTTTAAATTAATTATTTATTTATTTATTTTTTATAAAAATTAAATTTAGCAATCAAAATTTTTTATTTTTTTTATAATTTTTAAAATTAAATTTAGCGACGAAGAATTCATTTCATCTCTAAATTTATAGTGAATTATTTTCATCGCTAAAAAATTTCATTGACAAATGCATCGCTAAGTTAATGACAGATTTCCAAATCTATTGCTATTGGATTAGGAATGAACGGAGTAGTGACATATTTTTTACGTAGTTAATCCAGTTTAATGATGGATTTGATCAATTTAGCGACAAAAATTTTCCTAACTAATCTAATATTTTTTTGTAGTGATACTCATAGACATAATACTTTTGTTCAACTATAATTTGGTTATAATAATATGGCTTATGAAGGAGGTCATCATATTTCAACAAATAAGCCTATTGAAAATCAAAAAGAGGAAAAAGGAATTTTGGAGGAGATGAAAGCAACTTTAAAAGAACTCAAAGTTAGTTCCCATAAGGAAAAATGTCAAGAAACACAAAAGCAACTTGAAAAATAAAAAGTTTCGGCTATTGAGATATCAAAGGATTGTGTTGAAATTCAAGATGATAAGAATGAGCAATTTGATTTAAAGAAACAAGACAAAGAGACCATGAAAAAAACAATGGAGAATACAAATTTAATTGATTTTCTTCTTGTTCACAGTAAATAAGAGCGTCTCAACAGTGCAGGCTATAATTTATTTTATAGGTGTTGATAAATTTAGTGAAGTCAAAACATGATATTCATAGTTGCATTTTTGTTGTGGCTTTTCAAGAAGATAAAACCATACATTGTTCAACTTCAATTTTTGATTCTTCGATATTATAAAATTCAAGGTTGAGTTTTTTCCAATTAAAGGAGAACGATGCATATAAAAATTATTTATTATTTAATTATGAAATTCATATTTATATTGTTAACATATAATTAGAAATTTTAGCGTTAAGTGTTAATTAGGATCTAGTCATATTTTCCAGTTTTATGGTAGATATATTTTTTCTATAATATATATTTTTATATATAGTTAAAAATAAAAAAATTAGAGTCCTTTAAAATTTTTAAGAGTGACTATCCTAAATTTTTAAATTAATTTTGACTTATATGTTTGTCAAATTTTATTTTTTGAATAAATTTTAAAAAAATAATATGAATCTTATTTAGTTAAGCTATTTTTTTTATGAAGGTGATAAATATACATGTAAATAACTTTTAAATGAAAAAAATTAATATAAATTTATATGTAATAAAAGACGTTCAAAACTTATAGAATTAAAATTGAATCATTAACTTCGTGAGTTTATCTAACTATCTTATTCATATGAAATTATGAATATTGATTTCTTGTAACTGAAAATTATTTTAAAAATTAAATAATATTTATAGAATCATTGTAAAATGAATGACTTTTAAAAATTTTACTCATATATGAAATATGTCTTATATTATTCATTATATATAAATTAAACCTAATTATTCAACTTTAATATTTAACATTATTTAATGTTAAAGATTAATTAAATATGTCATAATCATTTTTTAATAAATATAGAAAATTTTATCATTTATCAATAGTAATATGACATTTATAAAAGAAAATAATCATATGATTTAGAATACTAATATGAAATCTATCAACACTACTAATAACTATACATTAACTCAATTCATAAAATTATGATTTTATTTTCACCATGGATTTTCTTTGATGACTCTGCAACTTTATCAATTGTGGATATCCCACCATATATGATTTTATAGCACGATGTAAACTAAATATTAAATATTTTTTAATTATTTAACTTTGTTATCATCTGATGTATGTGATTTCAAGTGACTTCTAAAACACATAAATTTGAGATGATGTATCAAGCAAATAGATTGACTTTCCCTGCACTCACACACTGATATACACTAGCTCTTTTTAGCACGTGCGTTCCACATATTTTCATTTTTTAGGTTTTTTTTAAAAATTTTTAGTGTTTTATTTTCTATTTGAATTTTTAATTATTTGTAGAAAAAAACTTCTCAAATATATTATAATAAAATTTATTTAATGTTTCATCATTATAAAATTGCTATTATAATAGAACTTTTTTATATATCACATTTTTTGTCTTTTTATATTTTTATTTATTATGTGTACTTTAATTGTAAATATTGAAATCTTTCTAAATAATAATGTTACAAATAATTCAATATATTTATAAATATTAACAATTAAAATTTATTACAAATAGAATTAAATAAATAATTATAGAAATTATTTTTAATTAATTTTCAAAGAAATCTAAGTATGTTCAATGCTTAAGTCATGCACCTTGGCTGTTGCATAGTCTTTTTTCATCGCCGTGAAAATGCTTACTCTATTTATAGTATAAAGTATTGATAAATACTTTTCCTATTGGAATTTTAATGGTGGATGTATTGATAAATCTTTTTTCTATTTAGATTTTAATCCTTATATATAATAAATAAAAAATTGTATATCTAATAGTGGGTGTATTAATGAATCCTTTTCCTATTTGGATTTTAATACTTGTTTGGAATCTTTCTAATTAGAATATTTAATCCTAATAGGAATAAGATTACTCATAATGCTACAAATATCTAGAATTAGTAGTTATTTTGTTGGCTATTGAGAATGAATTTTGAGTATCAAAAGCTATGTGCTTACTTTAGTTGTTTATTTTTCTTTGATATTTGAATTTTTTTTATTCTTAATATAACATCAAGTTCAATAACAGGAAACTGTATTTTTCATAATAAATAATCGATCTTGGATGCAACCAATTAATTATTTTCTTCAAAACTTGTTAAATTTTAACTAAAAGAACAAATTTTATGTAAAAAATCAAATTTCAATTTTTGGATTTTTGCTAATGGTAATCTTTCTTTTTTTTTCCTTTCCTACATGATAAAGATAATCGAATGCATAAAATACAACTTGTAGAAGTCACTCATATTATTTAATAGAGGTGGCATTAGACGAGCTTAAATTGAGTTAATGTTAAATCAAATTAGTTTTGGATCACATTATTTAGATAAGTTTAAAACATGCCATTTTGAGTTGTAAATTAAATCAACTTAATTAATAAAAATTACAAAATAAGTCAAGTCATCTGATAAGATGCAAAAAGAGAAATTCAAGTTGTTTTGAATCATTTACGCGAAGTTACCTACCAGATTTAATAGCAAAAGTACAAAAAAGCGGTTGCTGGTCAAGAATTAATTGAAGCTAAATTTCGTATATTGCCGCCGAAGACAACCATTGAAAGCTAGATTTTATATTGCATACGTTTAAGGTAAATGATGACTTTTTTTTTTTTTTTCCAAATTGAAATATTAATTTAAGCCGACATTTTCAGATATATGATACACGTGCAGTATGGGGATTGGACAATGGCCGAACCGCCTGGTGGCTGGAGGTCAATTCAAATTAGATGTTTCATTTTAATTAAATATTGTTACAAATCAACTCCACTCTGACATATACGTATCGTGTCAAGACGTATTATTACATAAATTTTAAATTAAATATATAATTTATTAATTATTTTGATAATTTTATTAAAAAATTATTTAAAATAATAAATAATTATATATACTAATGAAATTACTAATTAAAAATTATACAAATATGATAATATGATATAATATTATGTACCACATTATGGTATTTATTATTATTATGATTTATTCAAAATGAAACATGAAGTTTGAATGTTAGTATATGCTCTTTGAAGTTTGAATGGAATATTAATTTCTGATTTAATCTAAAAATTTGATTTAAATTCAGTTAAAAAATTAATTTTACATGATTTGGCTGAAAATAATGAGTCTGACATTGTTATTGAAAAAATCTGATTTTAAAATAAAAAATGCAAGTGATTCCCTCTTCTAGTTAATGATAACTTTTTTAATGAGTTTTATGGGTAAAAAATTTAATTTTGAAAAACTTATCTTTGAAACTTTTATTAATAATAATTTTTTATTTATAAAACTTATATTCAAAAATATATAATCAGAAATGAGCAAAAATTTGTTCAATATTTTTGGTTTCAAAATCAGATTTTTTCAATGGCAATGCCAAACATGCTAATCCGATTCAAATTTGAAATAACCTAAAATTTTTTAGTCAAACTCGATTAAACTCAAATTGTTTCCATAATTCACTTTGAATTGACTTGATGTTTTAACTCGATTAGTGGATCAACTCGAATGATTTAGTCTTTTTAATTTAATCCACAAACAGATCCAAATGATTTGATTTATTAAATTTATTTAAAATTAAAAAGTAAGTTTTATTTTAAAATATAAAATCATGAATAATTCGAATTGATTCAAAATCTAAAATGATCCAAAATCTAATCCACTCATAATTTAAAGTGACTCGACCTAAACCTAAAAAAAAAAATGTGATATGAAATCGATTCAACCTAAAAATGATCCCACTTTTTTTCGATTTTATCCACTTTTTTTGAGCTAATCAATTTTCAATATAGGTACTAAATAATATTTTTTATGTAATATATGCTAAATATCATATATCATACCTTGTTTCATCTTTGGAACATATTACTTGTCGCAAAAATTACTTCATTAACCTTAATTCTAAAGATGACGTTAATGTAATTTGATACATGCATATTGAATCATATCAATTTTTTTTATTATGTGATAATAATTTTATTAATTATAGTCCAAAATTACTAAAAGATTATATTGTTTGAGAAAATACCGCTATACAATGGCCAAAGTTGAATAATTTAAAGTCATAAAATTAATTTTATTTATTTTTCATACACTTTATAATTTAATTGTGTAAAAATTAAAGTAATTTCATCATATTTTACACTATTATTATGAGTTTATAATTATTTTCATTTGTAAGTCTTTAATATAATAAAAAAATAAGAATTCAAAATCTAATAATTACAAATAAAAATTCAAGGGATCAATAGCCCAAAAAACATCAAATTCAAAAGTCTCAAAATGCATTTTGCCTAAGAAAATTATTTTTTCATAAGAAAATTATTTTTTCATAAGTGTAAGAATGTTTAGAAAATATAAATGGAAAAATTATCTCTTAATTAATGCAATATTTAGACAAATACATTATTTTTTATAGTAGAGTAGAATATCTTTTTTTTTTTTGCAAAAAGAAAAAAATCTTATTCCGGATTGTAAAATACAAGGAAAAAAATTACGCATATATATTGATTTTCTCGAATTTTTTATTGCAAGCTATTATTTTGAATTATTGATATACTGTATTTTTAAGTGCTTTTAAGTAATTATATTTCATGTTTTTCTAGGATATTTCATGTCATTTTGATTGATATGATTAATTTTATTGCAAAATATTTACATATTTGTGTTATTATGACTTAATTAAATGAAATATATCTAAACTAATGTTCAGGTTATTGGTTCAAACTTTAGAATCAGGATTAAAATTGAAAAGAAAATCTTTTATTTTTCTTTTCTAAATGTTTGGTTCATTGAAGGAATCAGAATCGAGTCTCATATTTAATTTTATAATAGTAAACTTGTTAATCAATATAATATAAAATTTCTACATTATTATATACTAAATATGTTTAATTTGATTTCTATAAGAATGAAAATTTTATTCCCTCAGGAGAAGAGAAAAAGGAGCCATTCCCCATTTGAAATAATATCAATCCGATTTCAATACATTTTGAAACGAATCAAATACAAGTAATTGAATTCACTCATTAGAATTCCAAAATTACTTTTTTTGTGAATCAAACTGATCCCTAAAAATGTTATAGTAACATAATAATTATATATTTACAAACCAAATAATATATTTCAAAGAAGATTTTATTTGAATAATGTTATCTTCTTAGAATCATTTTCATAAACATCTTTTTTTTTTAAAAAAAAAATGACTACATTGAATTTCAGCAATTAAACAATCTCAAACGAGAAAATATCAAGTTTATGGCAGGAACTATCCTTCTGGATCTCAAAGATTTTTTTTTAAAAAGAAAAAGAAAAAAGAAAAAGCTGAATAATGAATCAGTATGGCAGTGGAATAGACCGGTTGAGGATGGACAAAAGAAAATAAGGTAAGGAACAAGAGAAGTAGGGCATATTCATGCTGAATAAATAAATAGAATGTGTAGTTTTGACACAGAAATGGCAAGAAAATAAGAGGGTAGATTCAGTTCACTTTCTCCTTAATTAATTCCTCCAAAAAAGTGAGGATTTGTTTTTTTGTCAAAAGTAATCTTGATTTTTATTGAAGGGTTCGAAACAATAATTATAATAATGACTAATCCCCTGTATCTTCACATCACAAGATTGGTTGGACGGTTCAAAAGGCTCAAAAACCCTGACAGTCTTTTTCTACTGGTCGGTGATTGGCCAAAACAACCCAAATTGTGAGGGTCCATTTGTATTATGTGGGTTGGATGCTTTTACTCTCTTTTTACTAGCCACTCATATAATTGAACCATATTAAGTCTTTTTCTTTTTCTTAACTCAGAAGGAAAAAAAAAATCGTTATATGATTGAGAGATTTTGAACAATATTGAAATACAAACAAAATACATCTTTTAATTTGTTTTACATTACATTTTCAATAAATAAAATAAACAGTAATTCATGAGGCCTTGTTGACTAGATATATTGTTTATTTCAAGGGGGTTTTGTTGCTTTTTATATTGCATATAATTTGATTAATTTTAGATCAAATTATTTCAACTAGTATTGTTTAGATGAGTTTGAATTGGATTACTTTAAATTATAGAATAAGTGGACTGATTCCAGTCATTCATAATTTTAATTTTATAAAATAAAAAATATTATATTTATTTTAAAATAATTTAAAATTCAGAACATGCCAAAAGAGCCAATATAGAAAGTTGGCAACCGCCAATTTAATCTAGGCCACGAGAACCATTATATTGGTTATGGTGCGGATTAATACCCTTCAACTAATCCAGATACGTAGGTGGACCCCGCCAGCGCAGAGAGAGAGAGGAGGCTGCAGAGTGTGTTGGCGGAGGTGAAGACGGGAAGGGTGGCCAGTGGTGGTGTGGGTTTGCTTTTTGGCTTTTGTATATGAAAATCCTATTTAGGCAACTGTTTTCCGAGCTACTGGCTATGGAATATGGATCCCATTTTGGAAGATATTTTTAGCAGAGGACGAGGTCAAGCTGACTTTCTGGTGCAGACGCGTACACAATTATAGACTCCCTCGCGCTCCCCATTTTCCACCTATTTCCTATTCTTCATATATGAATCAATCAACGGATTGGATTGGATATTTCTAGGTGTATCTTGCACTTGCAACAAGACTTTTTTTTGTTTTTCCCATTGTTACTCTATTCTCTCCACAATATTTTGTACCCAAGCAATGATTTTAAAATCTGATCCATCATTAAATTGATTGGTTCACTAATTTGTAGTTTGATAAATTAAATTAAATGAGTTAAATAATAATTTATTTTTCTCAACAAAATTTTAAAAATAAAAATAGTATAATATAATAAACTATTAAAAAATATTTTAATATTTAAATTTTAAGTAAAATAATATAATTTTAAAATTCTATTTTTTTATAAAACAACATAATTTTAAATTTTAATGGATTAAGTTCAGTTTGTCAATTTTAGCCAATTTCCCACTTTGATTAATTTTGACAAATTTTAACTACTTTTTTTTTTTTTATGCTATAGCGCATTCATAACTGATCTTTTTTTTTTTTTTTTGTGTAATTACATAATATTAAGTATTAGAAACATTTATTTCTTCATTATATATTTAATTAAATTAATTTATATATTTATTTTATTTGTAATTATATCAATTCAATTTTACACATCCAAATATTGCATCTAAAGATAGTGATTTTTTGACCTAATATAAATTTGTTCTGATCCAAAATTAAAGGAGACTTGAAATGATCTGTTTCAAATATAATTCAATTTGTAGACTAATTCAAATTGATCTAAATTCAATCTGACTCACAAATTGATCTGATTAATTTGATTTAAATTATTAAAATATTTAAAATTTATTTTAGAAATTAAAATCATTTTTAATTTTTTAAATTATAAGTAATACAATTCAAAATTCAAAAAATTAATCAAAATATCTGTTTATTCTTTGACTCAATAATTCAATTAAAAAACATAACTAAAATTAACTTGACCAAAATAATCAAACCCAAAATTAATTCAAATTATTTATCACCTTTATTAACAATGTTCACGATAAACCATGTTTGACATCCGCTTACATTGACAGTGAAAATGAATCGAGACAATTTGCAAACTATTTGAGATTGACTCGAGAAATGCTCAAAATTGATTCGTGATTCATTGAGCCAAACTCAAGCTCCAGCTCGAGCTATTTAAGTAATTGAACGAGCTGAATTTGAGTATCAAAACACGTGCTCGACTTGAGAGGCTCACAACCTTAATCAACTTTAGACATATCTACAATATCACTAATCGAGGTTAATCGATCCATATATAATTAAACTTATTAAAATCCAAATTTAAATTTATAGAATTTATAAAGAAATTATATAAATAAATAAGTATAATCGAGTCGAGTTCGAGTATTCAAATGTTTGACTGAGTTCAAGCCTAAAAATTAAAGCTCAAAATTCAAATTTTCAAATCTAGCTCGAGCTTGAACCTGTTAAGGTTCGACTTGACTCGGTTAAATTAGACCCCTAACTTACATTTTAATTAAAATATTCTAATGTAATACACTTTTTAGTTTTTAACAACAAACAAACTAAAGTTAATGGCATTTACTTAGGAGTTTTCTAAATTTTCTTTTTATTCTCATATAAAATATTTATTTACCAAAACATATGACATAATAATACTCTAAAAATTAATTTTCACCCCTAACTTACATTATTCATTCATTCAGTCTCTCAATACTATTAAGATTTATTTGTTATACCTCTTCTTATTTATTTTATATAATGATATTTCAAATTTTTTATTACTCAAATACGATTAAGGAATAACATTATTATTCACATAGCCTCTTACTATATATATATAGAAAAATTAACGTGCAATCATATAGAAAAGAACAATGAATAATAAATGCAGGGAGGTTTGACGATTACAGTTTTCTGTTTTTGCATACCGTCTTTGTTTTGCCCTGCAAACTTCTGGTCCAGAATTGAGAAATCTCCTTTTAGGTCTCGCACAGAATGAATTCACCACTTGTTGATAATTGTCCCATCTTCTTAACGTCCTTATCTCTATCATACCTTCAGGGCTCAATTGAAGGTATTGGGAGCCGAAGAACAGCTTGGTGTGGCATGGCAAACAATTGAAGTTGCGCAAATTTTAAACTATTTTATGAAGCAAATAATGATTCCCGGCTACCAAATTTTGAGATTTTTTATTTTGACAAATTTAATTTTAATTTTCTAGTGTGAAGTTAGATTTTCTTTTTTTAATGTGATTTTCGTAGTTTTGACTCTCTTCTGAGAACTACTAATTTATGATTTTAGCCTGTATTGTGAAATTATGTTTTCATTATAAATTTTGCACAGATACTGAAATTTTAAAAATTTATTATTATATACACACACACACACACACTACATCTAATTTATTATTATTGTTATTATTATACTTTTGAAATTGTATAAATTTAAATATATAAATCTTACTTCAAATATTACTATCAATAAAATAAGACAAAAACATAATAAAATCAAAAAAACAAAGAGAAAAGATCAATATTCTATATTTACACTATTTATATATATGATAAAAATATCAATATTCTATATTTACACTATTTTATATAAATGATAAGACTATTTAACCTAAAAAAATACTATCAATCCTTTTACATAATATCATAGACAATGCTAGTTACATAATAAAAAAAATCAGTACTTGTAAAATTAATGTAATTATTAATTCACAAGTATAATTAAAAATAAACTCTTAAGGATTGTAAATATTATCAAAAAAATGTTAAGATTTTACATAATCCCACTATAATAAAAAAGTTTGAATTTCAAAATTCTTAAAATTTAAAAATATTGTAGATTTCCATAAATCTGAAATAAATAAAAAATAATCATAAAATTATTTTCAAGAATTAAATCATTGAATGAATTTATTTTTAGAAAATTTAAATATATTATTTCCATACCAAATTTAAATAATATTAATATTTTCCTTTTATTAATTTAAATTATAAAATTCATGGGGATTTAAAAAATCAAATAAAATAAATAAAAAATTGAAATTTTAAAAATAAAATGCTATAACTATAACTACACAAACACACAAATACATGAATATGTAATGAAAAATTTAGTGTCTAGAAAAGTAAAGTATTCAATGAATTTGTTTCTAAGAAATTTAAATATATTTTTTCAGTATGAAGAATGAATTAATTGTAATCATCTACTTTCTATCATTTTAAATTATTAAAAAATTTTCATGTGACTTTATACATATATTTATTCTTTTGTATATTATCATTAAATAAATTTAGTCAAAAAATACAAATAACAATAAATTTATTCCTGAATATGGGTATCATTTTGCATTTATAAAAATCAAATGTGACAATATATACAGAATTATTAAATATTTTTATCAAAATACTTAAATTTATTTACCTCACTAAAATAAAAGAATAAACTTAAAATTTCAATCTTTGTAAAAATTAAAAAAAATAAAACATGATGTTAGATTTATTACTTTCACTATGAAATTGATCTTAGATTTATTATTTTCAATATCAAATTTCTAAAAGCTAAAATAAAATACAATATCAATAAAAAAAAAAGCATATGTTGAATTACCAATGTATTTATTCTAAAAAAATGTAAATACATTTCTTCAATATAATGTCAAGTTCTTATTTTATTTATTTTATATTATAAAATTGGAACTTGACTTCACCAAAACAAAGATAAACTAAAAATTTTAAAATTTTTAAAAATTAAAAAATAGAATTCTAAGTAAAAAAGAATAAAAAGTTCTTTTTTCTTTATTTCAGCCTTAATATACACACACATAAGCAAATAATTAATTTTTTTTTTCAGAAATAATTCATATAATGAGCCTGTTTCTAAAAATTATTAACACTAATCTCCAGAATCAGGGTTCAATTAATGTTAATTGTTTATTTTTTTATTATATTAAATCATACAAATGCCAGATAGCTTCACTATCCAAAGAAAAATAAGAAAAAATTTTAAAATTTTCTAAATTCTGGTGTCTATATATACAATGACAATTGTTTCAAAAAAAGTAAAATATTCAATATATTTGTCACTAGAAGATTCAAATATATTTTTAAATATAAAGATAAATAAATTTTATTTATTTATTTTAATAATTTTTAAATTATAAAAATATCACATGGCTTTACTGAAATAAGAAAATAAGAAAAACTCAAAATTCTAAAAATTAGAAAATAGAATACTAAGCAAAGAGAGAGCCAAATATATATATATATATATATATTAAGAGAAATTGTTTATGACTCGTCTTTGATTTTAACGTGATAGTATTTTTTTTAAAGATACTATTTTATGAAAAATATATTTTCCACTTGTAACAATGTGATAGCAATGTATAGTTTTGTAATAAATTTGCAGATAAAAATATTTTAATTTTAGATTGATTATAGATTTTAAAAAGAAATGAACACAACAAGGACATTTGATGTAAATATTGTTAAAATATAAAATTTAAATAAATTTAAATAATATATACTTAATATCTGAATTTAAGAAATATAAATAATACACGTATATACGTGTGTGTATAGTTGCTTTACTAATTGCCACCTAGGTAGCACAAAAAAGAATATGAAAAAATGATATTTTTTAAAAATATATAGGAAATGAAATATGGAAAAAACATGTAAATATAAAAATATATAAGAATATATTTATAAATATTTTTTTCTTAGATATACATTTATAATAAAAAATAACTAATTATGAGATTATATAAAAATAATTTTAAAGATAATTATTTAAATTAATATTAATTATAAAAATAACTGAGGTGATAATAATTAATTAAATATTTAAAAAATAAATATTAATTATTTGTAAGTTCCATCCTAAAAATTAATAATAAACAGAAAGGTGAAAACATGTTTCTTAATTTTTTAAAATTACAAAAATGAATCAGAAATATTTTAGATAAATTTCGGTGAGTTTACGAAAGGAAACGTTTTCAAAACATAAAAAGTCTCTCTCCAAGAGTTTCCGTGCATACTATATATTTTTTTTTATCAGTTTAAAAATTCACTTATATATGTTTATGTATTTTAAAAATCACTGTATATAATAATGAGTAGTTTGTGAGTTGGTAACCTCATGATTCGGTCCTTTTGTTTCATTACTATAGTTCACATGGAAATCCAGCTAAAACCTAATACATTTAGGCAACGCGTTTCCGTCCATCATGGAGAGGAGAGATATATAATATATAATAATCACAATCGTATCATCTAAATTGAAAATTGCCAAAGCAATGCTTGTTCTGATCACGTCAATGGCACTACAAGTTTCGAGTATTGACATTTTCTTTTAATTCCAAACAGACAAAAGAAAAATCTACTGAAAGGGATATATCCTTCTTCCAACAATTTTTAAAAATGAAATGAGTGAGTTTTTGATTCGGTAATATTAATCAAAATCATTTTTAAAGCCAATTAAAGTTAAATTAGTAAAAAATTAAAAAAAGTGCGATAATATTTCTTAGAATGGAAATTACATAAGCACTTTTATTAGCTCAATATAAATTCACTTTAGGAAATTTAACACATTGAGAAAAGCATGTACAATGTTCGTTCTAGCAAATGCAAAATCAATATATAATAAAATATAATTTTGTAGTGGCGGGTGTAAATAATATGCCTAACTTTCATCATTCTTGTCAAAGGTACATACCCATAATTGATATTTGATCAACAGTTACATCACAGAATTGGTAACCAAATCTTATAAAATTGTAATAATTAGCTATTAGAGGTGACGATTTTGATAGACTCGACTCTGCTCGAGAAAATGCGATTTGAATCCAAAATAAATTTGAAATAGCCTGAAAATTTTACAGTTAGGTCGGGTAACGATCGACCTGGTGGATCGGATCAAAATTGACCCGAATGGATTAACTCATGACTTGACCCATTTGATTTGATAATAGTGAAAAATAAATAAATTATATCACTATATATATATATAATAGAATAATTAAAATAACAAAGAAATTTATTTTAAAAATATTTAAATTATTTAATTAAATTCAAATTTTATTTTATTTTTTAAAAATATGTTGATATTTTTATATTTTAATAAATTTACTAATTTCACTGTGTCTTTTCATGCGTCTAAATTGTAATTTTTATTTATAATAACCAGCTATTTAGTAAGAATAAAAATTATTTATTGTAATAAAATAATTTTACCATTTTTATCAAATTATTTAACATAGTTACAAAATAGTATTATGATAATATTACTTCTTATATCTAATTTGGTGGGTAATAGAAATTTGACACCAATATATTGTGATAAAAAATGATGATAAAAGAGTTTATATCATAATTTATTTTGGATGTTCATTTGCTATAATCAAAATTTGGGCTCAATGACTCGAAATACTCAAATTTCTTCAGAAATTTTCAATTTATATTCGTAGTTTCTAATTGAGTCAATTATATTCTAATTTGATGAATTGATTTTTTAATTATACCCCAAATAAAAATCAGTATTTAGTAAAGTATATATTTAGACTTAATTCACCCTTAAATTTTTTTCAATTAGTTCAATTAGATTCAAATTTTAGTTTAAATTTTACTAAAATATTATTTTTACTCAATTTAAATAATTTTTCACAAAAATATAAAAATTTTATTTTTATTTTAGTTGATAAATAATTAATTTTACATTAATTTCATGTTTTTAGTTATAAAATTTTATTTTAATATCTAAATAATAAACTGATAAATCCTTAAATTTTGTTTCAAGGATAAATTTATTGAGAATGTTGAAGTTCATATTATATAATTAATTTTTTAAATATTTCTTAGAAGTTTTATTTTAAATAACTTAAATAATTTATTATTTAAAATATATAAATTGATTTTTAATGAGAGATTGAAAGAAATTTTTTAAATGAGAGATTGAGGGATTTACAATTTATAATATTAAATTTCAAAATTTTTTAAAATTTTAAATTTAAATACAAAATTATCATATAAAAGTATATAATAAATTTAATTAAGTAAAATGAGATAAAATTCAATAAAAATAAAAAGTATCATTTTAATTAAGCTCTTGTAATTAGTTTTTAAATATTTCTTAAAATTTTTTATCTAAAATGAGTTAAATAACTTACTCTTTAAAATATAAAAATTAAAATTTTAAGGAAAGATTGAAAGAAATTTTTTTTAAATGAGATGTTGAGAGATTTTATGAATTATAAATTTAAATTTTAAAATTTATACATTTAAATATAAAATTCTATTTCTTCATGCAAAAGTATACACAATACATTAATTAAGCAAAAAAAAAATGATTAAATTGAATACAAAATAAAAGTATCATCTTAATTGAGCTCTTGTAAGTAATTTTTTAAATATTTTTAAAATTTTTATTTTAAATAGTTTATATTTTTAAATAAGAGATTGAGAGATTTTATGAATTATAAATTGAAATTTTAAAATTTTTTAAAATATATATTTAAAATTAGAAAAATTCATCATATAAAAGTGTATAATAAATTTAATTAACCAAAAATGAGATAAATTGAATAAAAATAAAGTATCATCTTAATTAATCTCATTTAATTGAATAAAAATAAAGTATCGCTCACTGACTTTAGGGGTTGATCGTCTTCCAGCACTATCTCTTCACTTTCCAACATGCATATATTCTCTCACCAGAAAGAGTTGAAAAATTTATATGTGATCTTGGAAGCTTATGGATATTTCTTTTTGACGTATTGGATGGTCTATTGATTGATTGAGTTTAATCATATTAAATATATATTTTTTGTTCTATAAGAAAATTATCTTGCATGTTAAGTATCATTGTCATAGAAAATTCTCTCTCCCTCCATATATCTAAATTATAAACTTAAAAATATAAGCATATTATGCAGGGTGCAGTCAATGGAAGCAAGATTCAAGTGGGTGTGCGAGTTGATGCTTCTGGAATTACTTTCATTTTCATTCCCACCCATTTGAGACTCTCAAAAGAAAATGACAAAAACAAGAAAATGTGAGTTTGTCTAGAAAGGATGTTACTGGCTAATTGGTTTCTCTAATTTTCAATTATATTTTCATAGATTGCAAGAAAAATATGTCTTTTTTCTACAGCTGCGTTTCTTTTTCTTGGGTTGTTTTTAGTTCTATAATAAGACACGGTTTGGCTTTTATTTAAGAAAAGGAGGAAATTTATAACTTTTTTGGACAGTGAATAATGATTAGGTCATAATAATAATATCTATATCTCTGAGATATAAATATTAGGTGATAATAATTAAAAATTTTTAAATACACATTATATATATATATATATATATATATATATATATATATATATATATATATATATATTTTTAAATTAA
>CATIWR010387766.1:0-15637 GCA_949677035.1 Omphalea diandra
AGAGTGTCATTCTCCTTTCTAAGTAAGGCTGAGGAAGAAGATGATGTAGATAATTTTTCAATAGATTTCTTGAGTTCTTCATTAGAAGTCCTCAATTATTTTACAAGCTCATTTAAAGACTTATACTCATCTTCTAGTTTGGAGCACTTCTTCCTGTAGGTTTTAACTTGTGACTTATACTTGTCACACCTCATAGTTAGAGCTTCTAAAAGCTCTTCATCTATATTATCTACCTCATAATCAGAATTAGAGTGGGAAGATGTACTTACCTCTTATGAAGAGTCCCTTAGTGCCATTAAGCATATGTTGGCCTCCTTTTCTTCTTCCTCATCTTTACTTGAGTCATCATCCCAAGTGGCAGAAAAGCTTTTCTTCTTTTCTTTGTCCCATCTCTTCTTCTTCTTTATCTTCGAACATTCATGCTTCATGTGCCCTTGTTTACCACATTCATAGCATGTGACATCATTTGTTCTTTCTTTTAGGCTTTGGACTGATTTCTTGAAGACACTTCTCTCTTTTATCCTCCTTATCAATTCTTTGGTTCTCCTTGAGAGCATTGCTAGCTCTTCTCCTTCTTTATCACTATCCTCTTCACTTAAGGATATGTCTACTTCTTTCTCCCTTACTGAAGCTTTGAGACTCATAGTTCTTTTTTCTGGTTTTTCACCTTGGCCCCTTAACTTCTTCATCTGCTCATCTTTTTGAATGGCCAACTCATGAGTAAAGAGCTTACCAATGAGCACATCAGTTGGAACCTTTCCAATCTTTGGATTGGATTCTTGAATGCTACACACCCTAGCCCCAAATTTGTCAAAAGGAAGAGTTTTAAGGATTTTGGTGTTTACCTCAAAATTGGTGAGTGCTCTTCCAAACTTCTTCATATTGGTGACAATGGACAAGAGGCAATTAGTCATTTTCGTGATGTCTTCGTTGTCCTTCATCATGAAGAGTTCCCATTCGGTGACATACATCTTCAAACGGCTTGACTTGACTAAGGTTATGCCTTCATGGTAGTTCTCTGAAGTCTTCCATATGGCATGTGCAGTTTGACAATGTTGCACTCTCCCAATCTCTTCTTTCGAAAGTGAGCTTTAGAGAATGGCCATTGCCCTCTTGTTCTTACCATTTGACTTTCGATGAGCTTCAACCCATTCATCCCTTGGGATTAGTTCTTCATTGTCGTCCACAACTCTTATAGGAGGCTTTCATTCCTTGATTACCACATCCTAAAGGTCCACCACTTCTGTGTCAAGATAGATCTCCATCCTATACTTCCAATGAGTATAGTTGATTCCATCAAAGTATGGCCTTAGTTATGAGTGGTTTACTTCTTGTGCCATGATCTTGTTTCACCCAATGAAGGTTTGATTTGTGAAAACTTGCTCTGATACCACTTGTTGTCCCTAGGCACCAAGAAGGGCAGGTTGAATTGGTGTATAAAAATTTTAACAATAAGGAAAATGGGATGAAGGAAGAGTAGAAGGGAGACGAATAATTTATAGTGGTTTGGGTATAATTGACCCTACATCCACTCCCCAATTAATCAATTGGGTATTTCACTATCTCAATGGTGTTTTCAAGCTCACACTCAACTTGTACGACTTGTGTTTTGATGGCTAACACACAACCTTACAATAATGTGTTTTTAGGCTAACACATAACGTCACTCAAGTGTTTCACTAGACTCACACTTAAACCTTTCCTGAAGTGTTTTACAGGCTAACACAACAACCTTACAACTTGGTGTTTAATGCTCACACCTAACAATTACAATTTCACAAAGAAAATGAAGGAAATGAGTAGCAAAGATTGAGAGCTTTAATCACTTGTAATAAATTCCTTAGCAACCTTATACATGGTTGTTTGGTGGGGTATTTATAGCCAATCTTCACCAAAGAGACGTTGCAGATCATAGCTCATCAAATCTTTGAGACATGTTTGACAGATTCTGCATTAAATGCTTGTCAGGATGAAATCACGGTCGTTACTACATTTTGCAGTCGCGAAATCCAAATTCTTCAAGGAAAACCCTGTTTGCGTCTAACGGCTAGTCCATGTGGCAGCTTCTTATTAGTTCACTAAAAAAATATAGTCGTTGTCTTTTACCTACTTTCAAAAGTCGCGGTTGTGAGTTTTCTTGCACAGGCTGCGACAAAGGATGCGAATTTGTCTGTCAAAGTGGTCATCTTTCTTCTTTAGGATTTGCGGTCGCTACCAATAAGATGCCTCCACAAATTTTGACTTCCAACGGTCTTCTGGGACACTTGTCACCCTCTTGAGTCAGTTTCAAATTCATGGTCGCGACTAGGGCGTGACTTTCATCGCGAATTCGTCTGCCACATTTTGGTTTCTTCTTTTCCATAGGTCGCGGCCGAGAATGGCTCTGCAATTTCGCCTGCTTGAATTTCAGCATGCCTTAACATGAGTCGCGGTCGCAAATCCTAGATTGCGATCACAATTTACATGTCACTTTGGAGTTTATCAACTCCTTTCATTTCTTCTTGAGAGATTTATTTATTTCTGCAAAATCAACACTTATTTGAAATATTAGTAATGACCAATCTACTTTGCCAATATCAAAAGAGGTTATAGACTTAGGATTAACCATCCTAGTCCAACAAATACATACGGGATTATATATGTATGATGAATAAACCTTACTATGTATGCATTTCTGAACATGAAATGTTATGATTTGCAACTGAAGACAATAGTTACAGTTAGTGGTATCAGAGGATTCATGCACACGCGGGGCAAACGTACAAATCTCGATGTGTATGACATTGCGGGGCCGACAGGCAAATCCTGGATGTTGAGTGCTCTAATAGTACCAACTGTAGCCACGTTGTGACGTCACAATTGTGGTATGAAAGCTGATTTACAAATGAGAACAATTGATGTCATAGTTATTGGTTTGACAAATGAATTTAGATGTTACAATTTTGGTATCAGAGAGGGCTCAAGCATATGCGGGGCATATGCGAAAATCGCGGTGTGTATGACATCGCGAGGCCGACGGGCAAATCCCAGATGTTGAGTGCTCTGATAGGTACCGATTGTAGCATTACAGATTATGGTAGCAAAAAAAAATGCTAACATTCAGTGGTATCAATGGTTGTTACATTTATTGGTATCAGAGCAAATATGAATGCGATCGTTACATCATATCTATGTTTAAGTGTCCCAAATGCAATAGTGCACGTGTCATCATGGTGCCTATCAAATTCACATATCTAAATGATCATTTATCCAATGCATATGTTCATATAGGATTGCATTTTTAATGAATATGTTCATATGTTTATACAATGAATATGTTCTTGTGAGAATGTTAATGAATGAGGATAGGGATGTTACATTTTTTTCACCTATTAAAAAGAATTTCATCATCAAAATTCAATATTTGTAAACAAATGGGGATATTGCAATTTCATGTTCTCTTCAATTTCCAATGTAGCCTCTTTTTGTGAGTGGTTTCTCCATAACACCTTAACTAAAGGGATTTCTTGATTTTGTAACTCTTTTGTCTTATAACCAATGATTTTCATTGGTTCTTTAACATAACTTGCACCATTTATGATTGTCATTGTTGGATACTTAAGTATATGTGTAGGATTAGATCGATGCTTTCTAAGTATACTCTAATGAAATGCACCTTGAATATGAGCCATCTCTGGTGGTAGTGCTAGCTTGTAAGCCAATGGACCAATTCTTTCTAGGATCTCATATGGCCCTATGTATCGAGGACTCAGTTTCCCCTTCTTGCCAAATTGAATTATTCCTTTCCATAGTGAAACTTGAAGGAACACTTTATCTTCCATCTCATATTCCATTTCTCTTCTATGTTGGTCTACAAAGCTCTTTTGCCTATCTTGTGCTTCTTTAAGTTTGCTCTTGATTACATTCACCTTGTCCATAGTGTCTTACACCAGTTATAGCCCTTTTAAAACACACATCCTTTCTTCATCCCAATAGATAGAACTTTGACATTTTTTTCCATATAATGGTTCATATGGTACCATCTATATACTGCTATGATAATGATTATTATAAGTAAATTCAATCAAGGTAAAATATTCATCCTATGCACCTTTGAACTCTATTACGCAAGCTCAAAGCATGCCTTCAAGTGTCTGAATTGTCCTTTTTGATTGCTCAGCTGTCTGAAGATGAAAAATAGTATTGAAACTCAACTTGGTGCCTAATGGCTATTGTAAACTGATCCAAATCGAGTTGTAAATCATGGATCTCTATCTAAAATAATGGACACTAAAACACCATATAATTTGACAATTTCATCCACATATTTCTTAGCTAAGTGTTTAAGTGAACTACCCTATTGAATAGGCAAAAAGTGAGCTGACTTAGATAGCCTATCAATGATCATCCATATATCATCATTCATCTTCAAAGTTCTTGGAACCCAAATAAAAAGTCCATGGTTATTTGTTTCCACTTTCATATCGAAATCGTTTAATGATTTTAATTTTCCATCTAGTACTTAATGTTCTATTTTAATCTGCTGATAAGTCAAACATGTTAAGACATAGGTTGCTACATCTTTCTTCATTTTGGGCCTCCAAAATTGAGATCGCAGGGTATTATACATTTTCATCATTCCTAGATGCATGGCATATGGAGCATTATGTGCTTCTTCTATGATTTCTCTTTACAAGTTATCAACATTAGGCATACAAATATGAGATCCAAACATTACGGTATCATTTTGAATATCAAAATCAATATGTCTCCCCTGTTTTACCATTTCAATCATTCTCTATAAATTTGATTCATTCCTTGTGCTTTTCTAATTTGATCATGCAATATTGGTCATCAATACCCCATTCTTTTACATATTTAATTTTATATTCATAACTTGTAACTAATCTGAATAAGATAGTGGAAATACCTGTAAGTGAGCTACACTGCTTCTTGATTTCCTACTTAAAGTATTAACAACCACATTTGCCTTCCCTGGGTGATACTAAATGGAGCAATCATAATCTTTTAGCAGTTCTAACCACAGCTTCTAGCTCATATTTAATTCTTTTTGGCTTATCAAATACTTCAAGCTCGTGTGATCTGTAAATATCTGAAAAGTTTATCCGTACAAGTAATTCCTCCATATTTTCAAAGCAAACATAATGACAGTAAGCTCTAGGTTTTATACTAGGTCAGATAATTCATAAGGCTTTAGTTGTCTAGATGCATAGGCAATTGTCTTACCATGTTGCCCCAAGGTGACACACTAAGTCCGATAAATCACTTTTTAAGTAGTTTTTACAATTGGATCCTTAATTCTCTAAACTTTGTTGGAGCCATCCTATAAGGTTGAATGGATATTGGTGTTGTTCCTAAGACAAACTCAATTATGAGTTCTATCCCTCTGTCAGGTAGTAAACTAGGTAAGTCAATTGTAAACACATTTGGAAACTCATTTACCACTAGAATATTCTCAAGTAATATATTTATGAACCTTATGCTTGCCACATGTGCCAAATAAGCCTTACAACCACCTTTAATTATATGAAAAGCCTTGATAGTAAAAACTAGACAATTTGCTTTTCCCCTACAAACACAAACCTTGTATAATTTTGAGATTCTAGAATAGCGTCATTAATCAAACAATTTACTATTACATGATATTTGGACAATCAATCCATACACAATATCACATCAAACTCACAGAGTGGCAATAGTACTAGATTAGCATCCAACTCAATGTCATCAAAATGTGAATCATACAATCTTGACATAACATATCCATAATCATTACATCTCTCAAAGGAGTACTAACACATAGGTTAAAACCTAAAGGTTGATGCTTACTGCACAATTGTGATATCATGTTCAATAAAATGAATGAATATTTAGAGCCAGGATCAATTAATACATCAACTTCTAAATTATGGAGAAAAAGTTTACCATTTATAACTTCTAAAGCAATAATAGCTTTTTGCTTGGTCATTGTAAATATCATGGCTTGCTTTAGGGGTCTACAACTCTGACCTTCTGATATGCTTATACCTTGGCTAGCTATGGTTGTTCTACCTCTACCTTTAACTCTGCCAAATGATACTCCAGCCCCACTAGCTCTTGAAATTTTAACTCTAGATTCTAATGTGACTTTACCTTTGCCCCTTTTGCCATTCTAGATCTTTCAAGACAATTACTAAGCATATGATTGAAAGACCCATAAATGTAGCACCCATCAGTCAGTTTTCTACATTCAACCATATGTTGTCTGCTATAATGTACACATAAGGGTCGTTATTGCATAACTTGGCCTTGAGCTCTACCTACATATAATGAAACTCCTAATCTCCTGCCTTTATAACTAGAGTAACCAACCATTAGACTGTGTTGGAATATAATCTCCATGTTTACCTTCCTTTCTATTAAAATCTCTCACAAACTCAATAAGCCCCCTTTTTACTCGTTATTTTGCTCTTTATTTTTCTAATCTTTCTACCCTAATTATAGCAACTTTAGCTTGGTATAACTTTCAAGATCTGCAACTATGATCTTACTTTTGATCTCATATCTCATTCTTATTTCAAACTTTTGACATTTTCCTTTGTCAGTGGCCACTATAAAGGACGCATAATGAGAAAATTGATTAAATTCTCCCTCATACTCGACTATAATTATATCTCCCTACTTTAGATTCAGAAACTCCCTTCTTTTGTCATCTTTGTACACCTTTAGCCTATAATTATTATTTAACTAACAAAGAAAATAATCCCATATAAGCACTACAAGTTAGACATAACTCCATATATTGGTGTCTCGCCAATCATATGCATTCCCCTGTAATAGTGAATCAAACTTTTCTTCTGATGTCCATTTCATAGAATTCTAAAGTCTTTGAGTTCTTTTTAGCCATGTCTCTGTCACTGCTACATTTGTGGGACTAATGAAGTCAACTACACCTTGTTTTCTTAATTTATCATACCTTCTTTCTCTTTGATTTTCTAGACCCTACACTATTGGTTCACCAGTTCTATATTATGGTTGCTCATAAGATATATTTTATGCATAGGAATGTGTAAGAGATTTAACTCTGTCAGCAAGTTAATCCCTTAATGGTTGGTATGATGCTTTTATGGAATGCAAATCAGCTAACTCCCCTCTCCTTAATGAGTCATGGGTACTACCATGACTACCCTCTGCTAATGCCTATATAAGACTATGTCATATGATAATGCATAATAATGCAAAAGTCATGTCATGTTCATATGTATGTCCCTATGGAACTTAACCCTACTTTGGTACTAAAAACTGTAACCATCATTTTTATTTACTAAACATGACATTCATGTCTAAAAATTCATATACATAAAGATTAAATCATCATTCATACATAATTCAATACATATTTAATGTACATATATGTTAACCTACTTACTGTTGGTAACCACAAACTGATGTCTATCTAGGTATAGGTACATGAAACAAGGAGAGAGAGTTGGAATTATGTCAACGACGTATGCTCTATATGTCTACATACAAAATCTTATGCTCTAAAGTACTCGAACCTTAGGCCTTAGTACCTGAAAACCATAATTGTGATTTGGTGAGTCGCAACTCAATGAATAAAAATAATAATCAGATTTTATGGTACAACCAACAACCAAATATCATTATGACATATTGCAAGTATAAGAATTGTCTATGCAAGTGCAAATGTAATAGATATATTTTGTCGTGAAATTGTAAGACAAAACACAGTTCTCGAGAATTCATATGATTCAAGTGACATTTAATTTTGTTGGCCACCATATAACAAGGGAATCATTTGATCAATAACATGTGCCAATAGGACATATAGGTCCCTTTTCCAAGTGATTTGTAAGTGTTTAGCAACCCAGTCACAACATCCTTTTAGTTGCATATGCAAGTGTTCATTCACAATGGCACACCAAGTAATTTTTAAAATCATAAAAGCCTCACTTGACTTGTATTCACATGTAAAATTTCACTATTCAATCACTTATACACATAATAGAGCACAACCATATCATAAAATCATCACACATACACATTATAATCCAATTATGGCTTTTACTCACCTTTCGATGCAACCAACCTTAATGGTAGGTCTATACCTCCCCCTTAGGATTCCTCGATGTGTTGGGATCCTAACATTTGATACATATATCATTATAAAATGTCAAAATCAGTTTGCAATGATGGTATGCAACTATGGTCATGTTTTAAGCAAATGGACCTAGTATTTAAGCATATCATTCTTGTGTGGCTGTCTGACCTTACTGCACTCTCACATAACAAGTCTAGACATACTTATCCAAACTACTTAATTCTTTTCATCATATATAGTAGACACGTAATAATACAAAATAGTCAAATTTAAGACATATAGAAAATGTGATGAATTTTTGAATTCTGCCTTATTTCAATGTCTTCTCAGTCTGAGTTAGTCTTACATTCTTGGGTATATCTCAAATTGTACAAACCCAATTACAAAATTGATTTACTTTAAATCATTGTTTAATTCAATCTTTAAAGTCACCAAAACAAATCACCAATCTCATGGTGAGCAGGTTTCAACACATTGAGAATCAACCACAACAAAGCAGTAATGCCTCATCAACCATGATATATTTAGCAAAACTATTTTACAGGAATGTATACTTGACATAAATATACAAATTTAAAGTTTGGCACATCACCAAATCTCCATTTAATGGCTATCAAATTCTTGAAAAACTTAACTAAGAGATGAAATAGGATTCATCAAGTTTAAGGTCAGTCACAATTAAAGAGGTGCATCTCTTTCCACACCACAAATTAAGCAAAACTAATTCATAGGTATTTACAAGGTATATAATGTACAAATTTTGTATTTTTCAATTTGTCTAAATTAGCACATAAGATCATCAAAATACATGAAAACAACCAAACTGAGAGATTTTGGCAAGTTATGAACTAGTCCTAATCAAGAAGCCATAGCTCTACACGCACACCATATTAAGCAAAACTACTTTACATGCATTATATGGGGAATAAAGCTATAACTTTCACAGTTTACACTTTCCATAATTCCTTTTCTAGTGTTATGAAATCATGGGTACAAAAATATGCTCTAATAATAAAACCAACACAATCAACTCTGTTTTCTTATGCTTCAACCTCCAAACATGAGCTCTATCTAAAATTACTCCATAATTTTGACTAATCATGCATGTTTAACATGTTATGAGGGAGAAATTTCACATGGGAAAAAGATACATTAACTTACCTCTTTAGCCAAAACTAGAAAAGCTTAGGGTTTCTTCCTAGCTAGCTTAGTTATCTTCATCTTCTTCTCCTTTCTTTCCTTTTTTTTTCTTTATTTCTTATGTTGTCCTTTACGTTTTTCCTCTCTAATCTACTCCTAAAGGATGAAAAATTCAATTTGTAAACCTATTCCAGTAAAACAAAATCATGGTGTCTCACTACCATTGGTTGGAAGTTCAATATTTCTCTTTTAGTCCCTCTTCTCCTCTCCTTCATCACCTCCATCCATCACTTAGTCTCCATATGCTCCTTATTCTTTTAAATAGGCTCTAAAATGCCATTATTTATGATATTATAACATACACAACATCTAGTAATTTTCCATGCAACTATGCAAACATCACATATATGTTTAAGTGTCCCAAATGTAATGGTGCAAGTGTCATCATTGTGCCTATCAAATTCACATATCTAAATGATCATTTATCCAAAGCATATGTTCATGTGGGATTGCAAACCATTTATGCAATGATTATGTTAATGTGAGAATGTTAATGATTAAGTATAGGGATGTTACAGTATCAGTTGGCTCAAAGGTGCAAGCCAATCGGGTAATCTGTAATGACTTTATCAACCCAAACAAAGACATTATGTTGGACTTGACCATGATGTCAAAGATAAGATTGAGCTCACCCACTTTAATGGGTTCCAACCCCCTTAAAACAAAAGTGCATGCTCTCTTACGGTCCCAAACAAGATGAGTTGGCTTAATGGACCTTCACTTAGTATGCACAGTCATCTCTTAAAACCCATAGCATAGAACCATACCTTAATGTTCCTCATGATGTGAGAATGCTCTAACCACCACCTCCAACATCAAAATCATTCTTATCAGAGCTTCAATCATCTAGGTCATATAGGTTATCTTATCAGTGGCGAGCTGCTCTCCTAGCATGAATCATAAGCCATTTGAATCTTAGCATCCTTCTTTATATCCACCACAAAGAACATATTTAAAGGTAGATGTAAAGTAAGAGTGTAGGTATCTAGTGACTTGCATCGTCAAACTCCTCAAATACCATTGTTATTGAGAAGGGCCAGCCAGCAAATGCCTCTACCTCTGCCTCCTATAGCTACCAAGCATTAGCAGACCCCTTCTAAAATAGATACACTTACAAATAGAATAAGCAATCACCAAACACTAATGTAAGTGTCAAACTAAAATCATTAGATAACATACAAAGTTCATAATTGTCTTCTTTTATAAGAAAATGGTAATTAGTCTATGGTGAGGGTGTTCAGGTGTACAAGCCTAATCTCCATCAAGGGCTCGTACTGATGAGCCATACTCCACCTTATGAATAGGGGGGTAATAACTTTCCATGTCAAGCGCATGGTTGATACCTCATAGCAAACCTAATTCCACAGCCCATGCCTTTCATTAAAGCATAATATTAGTTCAAAATAGTTAAAGAGGAATAAATATACCAAGTAAATGGGTTCTTGAAATACTTACAATGAACAAATGCCATACCCCTCCCATGTAAGAATGCCCTTTGTTGGACTAGGTTGGTTAAGCCTAAGTCATGAACCTTTTTTGATCTTGACAATAGAGATTGATCAGTTGTAATACTTTTATTAAGTGTTGTTTTACATATTCTAAGTTAGTTTTTTCATTGGAAGTTAGATGGAATTTAAAATCTCTAACCTTGAGAAGCTCATCCAAATTTGTGGTGTGTTCATCCTAAATTACAATCGCAAATTAGTCATAAGGATGGATGAAGTTAGGCCAAAGGAATTCACGAATGAATTTGCAACCGCGACCTAGCTGAAGTAAGTGAGCTCAAGTCATAGTGGAATTTGCAATGAGTATCATGTCTAGTTCACGACTGCGACTTTCATAGTGACAAAAGAGGGAAACAAAATCATAGCCACAGCATGCCAAATGTCCAAGGTATCCATTAAAGATCAAAAATTGTGAGGATGAATTCATAGTCACGATCATGACTTAATAAGCTATAATTTCCTCTTCAAACAGAGGAATTCATGGTCTCAATCGTGCCTAAGGCAAATACAACTCACGACTGTAACTTTTTAAAAAAAGGTAGAACACAATGACTACATTTCTTGGATAACCAATGAGTAGTTGACACATAGACTAGCCATTAGACACAGGACGAAGTTCTCTGCTGCGATTTTTGTCTCCTCTATGCAAGTTGGAAATTTGTGACCTCGAAATGGAAATAGAGACTGCGACCTCTGGCTGATAAGTATTTAATGCAAAATTTGCCTAGTACAACTTGGAGATTTGTTGATAGTTAGAGTAACGTCTCTTTAGTAGATGTGGGCTATAAATACTCCACCGAACATATGTAAGAGAATTCATTAATTTGTAACCAAACTCTTGCAAATTTGCTACTCATTTCTTTCATTCTCATTTTTGTGTTATTGATTAAGAGGTTGATAGTTAGCCTAAATTCAAAACTCTTGTAAGAGGTTAAAGTGTGACCCTATGCAAAACACTTGTGAGAGGTTTTTATGTGAGCCATAAACATAAGTTGCAAAAGTTTGGTGTGAGCTTGGAAACACCAATTTAGTTGAGTGAAACACCTAATTATGAAGAATTAGGAAGTGGACATAGGGTTTGTTAACACTCAAACCACTATGAACCTTTGTGTTGATTTTTCTCATTTTCTTCTTAATCTTCTAAACACACTACCCTTCCATTTTAATTTTTAATCAACCACTAATTCAACCCCCCCCCCTTCTCGGTGCCCTAGGCTAACACCCTTTACTACACCAATCCAAGAACTGATATAAGGAAGCTAATGTAGTGAAACCCTAATCAAAGTGGCAAATGGGCCCTAAGTCCTCCATGGCCAGTAATAGGCAAATCTCTACCACATCTAATGAGTTCAAGAGCAGAAAAACTATAAAGGAGGAAGAAGTAAATCGTTTGGTCCACCACCTCTTGCAGCTTATCATCAAATGTGGCAAGAGTGTCATCCTTTAAACTAGACCACTTGAAAGAAAGTGTAAACATTAAATCTAGGCCTTAAGATACAAAGCTTGATGGTAAAAATCACTAAATATATTCCTTAAAATGTAAGGAAAATTGGCAAAAGAAGAGGAATGAGACCTTAAGACACTTTAGAAAACATAAAACCAAGCCTTATGACTAAGCCTAAGTCTAAAACCAAGCCTAAGCCCAAGCCTAGCTTAAACTGCTAGCCTGGGCTAATGGATTGTACAACTCACTCAAGATAGCTGCACAACCTAGTAACCAAGGTTGGACAACCTTTCCTTAAACCCTAATAAGGGAATCTTCTAGAATTAGTCCCTTACTTAAACTTTTGGTTTATACAGCCTTGAAAGATGGATGTATAACCCTACCCTAATTGTGCATCCCATATGTAAACCCTAATTCTAGGAGATCAATATCCTTCTTTGTGATTCAATACTTAACCAGAACCACTTTTGGCTCTGGTGCACCTATCTATCATCTATAAATAGTTTGGCTAAACTTAGTGTTACTCTGCCAAAATCTCTCTATAAGTATCCCTCAACATAGAAACATTAAAACCTTAGGTTATTCCATCTATTCCTAAGGTAGAACAAGCCTTGATCTTTATATTTTTATGCATTCCCTAAGCATTCTAAAGGATATAAATCATCTAGTGAGTCTCAGAAGATAAGGAACAAACAAAAGCATTCAGAGACTCCCCCCTCCCTAATTTACCTTTTTCTTCTCTTTCTTTTCTTTTTGTATTTTGGGTTGTATAACCCTCATAATGGGTTGTATAGCCCAATTATGGACTGTTTTGTAACACTCCTCTTTCATTACCCCAATTCTTCTACTTTAAAGTGGTTTTCCATGAGGTTTTTTTATCTTTAGTAGTAGAATAGGATGAAGCCTAATGACCTAGGACTCCTATTCATTTCAAAAATTGAATTTTAAACAAGATTTAAATGGTTTTATGGTACATTTTGTGTGAATAATCTATGTTCTTCCATATTTTGATTGATTGGCATCTTGAGTATTCTATTTAGACCAAATTTGACAATGGCCATGTGAGAAAGTTAGAGTTCTTAGGAACTTGGGAGACTTATTATGATTATGTTTATTTTTCAAAATGAATATTATTGCTTTTTTTTTTTTTTTTTGCCTTGAAATTTTTTTCTTCTTTGATGGGCATTCTAACCCTTATAATGGTTAGTAGTGCACATGGATGTCATGCTCTTTGTAAGATACAAAGAAAAGGGATTCACTAATTCTTGGACCCCTTTTGAAATGATTTTTCCGTAGGCCACTCAAATCATCTGAGTGTTTTGCAACACATGTTTATGTTTTTTTGCCTTGCATGCTACACTTGTTTATGTTTTGATGACAAAATTGCTTTTCATGTTATGTTGGGGTGTGCTCATTATGGACTTAGAAACATGGCTAGGCACCTTTGCATGGGAGATATGATAATGTGAATTATACTTATTTGTTTTGCTTTTTGTTCATTTAACTTATATTATGTTTCTTTTATTCACTAACATGTGTATTTTTATGGTATAGGTGTTATACTTGATCTAGACCATAAATTTGGTCTTGATAATCATCTTATGAGATTATGGATGATCATTTAATATAGATGTATTGATATACATGTCAATCCCTGTAACATCCCTAGACAAGTTCATTGGTATTATCACATGAACATATGCATTAAATAAATAATCATTTAGAAGCACCGTTGCATTTGGGGACACTTGAACATTTAAAAGCATCACTGTAGTTGGGGACACTTGAACATATATGTAGTGTTTGTATAGTTGAATGGAAAATTATTTTATGTTGTGAGCATGTTATAGTATCATAAATAATGGTGTCTTAGAGCTTAATTAAAAGTATAAGGAGCATCTAGGAATTAGGAGATGGATGGAAGTGCCTAATGAGTGAAGAAGATGGACTAAAAGCAAAACTTTTAACTTTCAACCAATAGGAAACCAGCCCCAATCCTTTGACTTATTTAAGATAAATATACAGACCATTAGGGTCAGATTTTAAGGGAAAAACGTGGGTTATACCAGAAACAAGAGAGAGCAAAGGAAGAAGAAAGAAAGGAAGAGGAAGAAGAAGAAGAGAGGGAGAAGAGTGAGCTGCCTAGGGTTTTTCAATTCTGGGACAGTAGGTAAGTAAATTTTTCTTCTTCTCAACTGGAATTAACATCTCATGACATGTTAATCATGCATGGTTAGTGAGAATTATGGAGTAATGGAGGTAGATCTCTTGGATGGAATTTGTAATCCAAGAGAATAAGAGCTGATTCTGTTGGATTTTGCTGTTAGAGCAGAATTTTACACCCATGATTTCGTAACCCTAGAAGAGGAACTAGGGAAAGTGAAAAATATAAAAGTTGTAGCTTTATGTCTCATATAAATTTGTATGAAACAGTTTTGCTTGATTTTGTGTATGTGAGGAGATATGACCCCTTAAGTAGGACTAGGTCAAATCCGAACCGAGATTATCTCAGTCATCTGTTTTCTTATATTTTGATGGCTTTATGTTCTGATTTTGACAAAGTGTAAAACATCAAATTTGTAGGATTATGTCCTCTATAAACACCTGTAAACCAGTTTTGATTGATTTTCTGTGTGCAAAGAGTTATGGCTCATTGATTGGGTCTGACTCTATACCAGAGTGAAACCCACCTTTCTTTTGAATCTGTTTTCCAAGTATTTGATGGCTATAGATTCAGAATTTGATGATTGTCCAAACTTGAAAGTTGTACATTTATGTATGATGTACGTACCTGTGAAATAGGTTTGCCAAATTCAGCAAGGATGTTGAGATGTTGTCCCTTCATCTTGACTGGTTGGCAACATGTTACATACCTGCACATCCTGAGATTGGTCCTTTGTTTTGGTGACCTTTTAAACTGAATTAGATAATGAGTAAAACCTGAAAAATGTTCCTTCATATGTTTTGTAACTTATGGTAGATTATCATTTCTATTAGACGTGTACAGTTTGAGATACACCAAAGAGAGTAAGACCTACTCAGACTGAGAGGACACTGTAACAGGGCAACATTTAAAAATTCACCACATTTTGTGTGTGTCTGATATTGACCTGAAATTTTAATATGTTGTGGGCTTATGTGTCTAGTTTGTTTGAAAAAAGAATCAAGTCAATTGGATGAGTATATCTAGAGTTATTGTAGTGAGAGTGTAGCAAGCTCAGGCTGCCCTATTAGAAATATATGCATAAACATAGGTCCACTTGCATGGATCATGCACCAAGCATACATAATCATTTTGACATACTTGTAACCATGTATGTATCAAATTCTAGGGTCTCAAAACTTTGAGGAAGCCATAGAGAGGGAACCAAACCTACCGTAAAGGTC